>WAAD01035091.1:351515-481493 GCA_013389945.1 Fregata magnificens
CGGCGGGAGGGCAGAGCCGCAGCGGGGGCGCGGCTGCCGCAGACGGGGACGCGTTCGCAGAGCATCCGCCACCCACCCTCTCCGCCCCCAGGCTCTATGTGGGACGGAGCCGGCCATGGAGAAGTTGTACTTCGCGGGGAGCGGCGTGTGGACCGTCAACAGCTCTCTGGGGAACGGCAGCCTCCGCCTGGAGAACCAGACCTCCGGGAGGAACAGCACCGCGGACCCCCTGAAGAGGAACGAGGACATGGCCAAGGTGGAGGTGACGGTCCTCTGCCTCATCCTGTTCCTCGCCCTGACCGGCAACCTGTGCGTGCTGCTGGCCATCCGCACCACCCGGCAGAAGCACTCCCGCATGTACTTCTTCATGAAGCACTTGAGCATCGCTGACCTGGTCGTGGCCGTCTTCCAGGTGCTGCCCCAGCTCATCTGGGACATCACCTTCAGGTTTTATGGGCCGGATTTCCTTTGCCGGTTGATCAAGTACTTGCAGGTAGTGGGGATGTTTGCTTCCACCTACATGCTCTTGCTGATGTCCCTGGACCGGTGCTTGGCCATCTGTCAGCCGCTGAGGTCTCTGCACAGGAGAGCGGACCGGGTCTCTGTCCTCCTCACCTGGCTGCTGTGCCTGCTGGTCAGCATCCCTCAGATCCACATATTTTCTCTGAGGGATGTGGGGAATGGGGTTTATGACTGTTGGGCAGATTTCATCCAGCCCTGGGGACCTAAAGCCTATGTCACCTGGATAACCCTCATGGTCTACATCATCCCCGTGTTGATGCTGAGCATCTGCTATGGCTTAATCAGCTTCAAAATCTGGCAGAACGTGAAGCTCAAGACGGCTCACGGGCCCAACGTGGGTCTGAGCTCCAACTCCCGCAGCGGGATGGCGTTTGCCAGGGTCAGCAGCACCAGGCTCATCTCCAAAGCCAAAATCCGGACAGTCAAAATGACCTTCATCATAGTGTTAGCTTTCATAGTGTGCTGGACTCCCTTTTTCTTTGTGCAGATGTGGTCTGTGTGGGACACAAATGCTCCGCAGGAAGGTATGTCCTCTCCCCTCCCATAGCTCTGCGTTTGCATGGACTGCTTAGCTCAGCGGCCGCAGGGACACCAAGAGCGGACTCGGAGGCTGTGAGCGACAGCCAGAAACTGCTCCGAGCCGGGTCTGAGGGGGCTGGGAGGGAGACAGGAAAAAGTCCTGGACATGGAAAAACCATCCGACAGGCAGGAGTGGCTGTGCCTGAGCTTCCCTGCTGCAGGCGAGGGCTAGCTTAGCCCCTGGCAAATTCAGGGCCACCGCAACTCAGGGGTCGGGCTGTGTGGATGGTGGCTCGGGAGGTTTTCACTGTCTCCGGGTGTGCAAGCTCAGGCCTCCTGGTGCCGCTCTGGGGTCCCCAGTGGTCTGATTGCCCACCCTGCGTGCTGGGGTGTGCCGAGGGCTGCGTGGGAGCTCAGCCCCCACTGGTGCCGAGGGCTGGGGCGACCGCAGGAGAAAACTGCTCAGTGTTAGTGCCCGACTTCTTTTCTTTTGCTGTATCATTTTGTCCTCACGAACTTCTTTTTTCTACTCTTTTGCCCTCTTTTCCTTCTCCTCTTCTCCTGTTTCCATTCACCCTGGGACTGTGCTGCTGTTATTTTATCTCTGACCGGAGCACAGTTCCTGCAGAAAGCTACTGATTTATGAGCAAAGGCTTTTCCTAAAGGACGTGGTGTCACTGATTTGCCGTTTCTTATACTTGGCGCTGGCTGCTCCTGTCATCACTAAGGTTGCAGACAGAGTAAAATATATTGCCCTCCTTGGTCTTGCACGCTTGTAGCTGTGCAAGTCTGTGCTGTCTCCAGGCGGAGGTGGCCGATGGTCCCTCCGCACCTGCAGGGGGAACTGGCCGGGAAAGCTTAAAAGAAAAACTCTGCACAAGTTTGTGAGGTGGGAGAAAGGGCAAAAAAGTGCATCCAGGGGCAAGTCCTCCTTGGACAGACTGACCCAGCTCAGCAGAAATGCTGAGTCTGGGGATGCCAAAGACCAGTGAGGAGCTGTGACCCCCTCCCGGTTCCCCCGGCAGCCCTGCCGTGGCAAGGGCTTCGCAGCGGAGGGCACAGCTTGCTTACGCCGTGTGCGCTCTTTTCCCTTCTTTAACCCTGTGTCAGCTATACATTGCTCTGTGGAAAACCTGATGTCTCCTGCAGCCCGTGCACATCTGTTCTCCCATAAACCGAAGCTGGTAGCCTGCCTGGCTCCAGCTCTCCTTACTTTGCCTTTATTGCCTCTCTCTGCTCCTTTTATTTCAGGTGGAGAAGTGAAGCACGGCTTTTTAAACCTCTCTAGGTGTTCCAGGTGGCCATCTCTTGGTTTTCTACCTGCTTCAGGCTGGTTGAAACTTCTAGCTTTTCGATACACCCTGGGATGAAGCCGCATCTCCCCCTTTTGCTGTGTTTCAAACCTGCAGTCTCAAGGGCTTTCACCTGACTCATCGGCAAACTAACCTCTGCCGCTCTGCTGATTCCTGCAGCGAGGAGCGGGGGGATGGCCAGGGTCTCCACAGATCACGCCCTGCCTGCTGACTCGGGAAGCTTTCCCTTGCTCACCCTGTGCATCTGGCCCTGTGACACCTTTTCTTTTCTGCTTTGCTTTGCTTTTACGTAGCGAGGGAAGCTCCAGCCGTGCCGAGTTGTAGCAAACTCCCCTTTCTTTCACGTTTCTGTTGCTTGGGGGCCCATGTCTGCAGTAAGGGTGGGAGTTTTGCCAGAGCATTTGCTGGAGGCTTTCATGGCACGGGAAGGAAAAGCCTCGGGTGGGTTATTGTGGATAGCAAATGCCGGGAGACCCCAGCCCTTCCTCCCAGGCCCACCCTCCTCCTCGCTGGCTGCCCAGAGGCGTGAGAGGGGCAGCACGGTCAGACCTCTCTGCAGAAGAAACGGGCTTTGCCTGCTGCGTTCGTGACAGTGTTGCCCTGCATCCCGGATTTCTTTTCCTTTGCACCGAGGCTTGGGCTGGCTTGGCCAGGCAGCATCATGGGGCGCCTGGCAGAGGTGTACCCCACAGCAGAAAGGGAATTTGGCTGTTTCTCATCTTGCAGGCTTTGCAGTCTGCATGGGCATAACATCAGAGAAGGAAGAGAAGCAGGTGGGCAGGGTGCTCGCTGTGCAGCCCGGCGGCAGCAGGGCCCTGTCACGGCTGCAACACCGATGGGCTACACCCCGGGAGGTGACGAGCAGATCACAGAGGCTGTGTGATGGAGGGTCGCCTGCTTAGGAAAATGTTTCGTTTTCTCCACAATAGGATATGTGTTCCCCTGGTGTGGGAAAGTCTGTTTATACCTACCTGAATCCTAATGAATCCTGAGCAGGCACCCTGCAGTTTTCTGCCCGTGCGTTGCATCCCGGAGCGTGGTGAGACGCAGATCTCGGGCGTTAGCAGAGGGATGCACAGCGCTTGATCTGACGTGGGTAAAACTCACATACTGCTCCCGCCCGGCACCTGGCCCGGCGTGCCACAGGCCATGCTTTCACCTTTGCAGGGTGCAAAGTCTGCTGTGGTTTGGCGTGTGTCAGGGGTAAAAGATAAGGCTGTAAAGAAAACAAACTGAAGAAGCCCTCCTTTCCTAGTTGGTAAAGTGATAATCAGGGAGATCTCACCCTGCTATTACTGATGCACTTCAGTAGCTTTCTGCACGGGTCTTCCTCACTTCATAAGGCAACTTAAATAAAATAGGGCAAGTGAAGTGCAGAAGCTGCACCCTGGCCCTGAGCAGCGCCAGGCGGAGCGGCCAGGATGGGGCTGGGGTCCCACGCTGCTGCCCACCCACGTGGCCCCGCTCCCCCCTCTCCCCCAGCCACGCTGTCACCCTGCCCCGCACCCCGGCTCCGCGGAACCTCAGGGCCAGGCAGCCCCTTTGGCGTCCCTTCCCCGTGGCTGCCGTGGGGCACATAAAAGTGCCTAAATGTGAGCGCTGAACGCTGCGGTGCCAGGCTTGTTGGTCTGCTGCATGCCTGGGAGGGGCTGGGGGTCTCAGCGAGGTATCGCGTACCCAGGCCAGGCAGCGGTGATCCCCACCTTTGCTGGCCATGCAGACCTACAGCCTCTTTAAGTGTGGGTTGGATCTACAGGTTATGATTCAGATGTTGGCTTAAGTACCGTGGATCCTTCACAAAACATTAGTTTAAATGAGGTTTCTGCTCCACACACCTTACAGATAATTTACCCGTGGCATTTTGAGCTTTGAGTCAAAGTTGGCGTAAAGCATATGTGACGGTAATAGCGAGGCTGTGAAGCGGCGTAACTCTGTTATACTGGTCCCTTAATCTTGCGAGCTGGTGCCCTGAAATGTGGGCTGTGAGTGACAGCATCTATCTGTATGTGGGAATTAGTGAACAGTTCCCATTCCATTTCACTTCTGTAGCAGGGTTTGCAGCAGAGGTCCTGCAGCCCTTCCCCGGCCACAGCCTCCTGCCTCTGCCGATCCCTCCTGACAGCACAACATCCCCAACCCTGGTGCAGGGAGATGTTCGGAGCTGGGGGAGAGGGAACGTCCACGAGGGGCAGAGCTTGCTCTTTGCAGCACTTTTCGGGGATCTCCGGCAGTCCTGCCGGGGAGGGGAGAGATCCATCCTTAAGACCTGTCCTGCCGTAATCTCCATGAAATTCAATTTATCTCCCGCAGAGAGAGAAGAGCTGAGTCAGCCATGGCTGGATTTTTCTAAGTGGATAGAAAAGCTATGATGTATTTCAGGTCTTGCACCTAGCACTTGTAAACCGTTCCCCGAGGATTTCTTTTAGCGTATGCTTGAAATTAAAAGCGGTTGGACCAGACGTCACCAGAGCAGGAATTATACGTGAGTCGGTTAAAGGTGAATTTGGAAACTAGTATTCATTATTCACGCTTCTTTTCTAGTTTAAAAACTGCGAGTGGATTTTTGCAGAAGCAGAAAGGGACCAGAAACAGCCAAACCCAAGCACGCATCCTTGCTGCTGACGTGTCCCCTGCAAGCACAAGGAGACGAGAAGATGGGCTGAAAACATGGGGAGCAGAATAAAGGGTCTGTCCCTGCCCACAGCCACTTCATGGAGGTGCTGCCCCGCAGGGGGCCGGGGCTGCCCCTCCTTGTCCCGGCTTGGCCGGGGCCGGCTGCTGTGGTGGGTGCGAGTCCCACTGTCCCCTTTCGTACCAGAAGGCACCAGTCTGACCTCTCAGGTGGGACAGTCGGGTACTTTGTGCTCTGGGAATGGAGAGCAGCAGCCAGAGACTTGACGTCCTGGCACCGTGCCACCACCATTGCCTCCCCTGTCCCCAATGCCACACTTGCAGCCAGAAGCCATTGCCAGGCTCCGGGGCTTCATTACTGAGATGGGAATGGCCATCGTTTCCCCTGGCAGAGTGTCACAGGAGAAAATCAATCCAGCGGGAGATAAATGCCACTGTTCCCTGGGGCTGGGAGAGTGCCGGGCAAAGAGGCACGGATGGGACTGGGCTGGCGGGCACTGTCCCGTCAGCCATGTGTTGGCGGTGGGGACAGCCCAGGAGCAGGGGACACCCCGGGGCCAGGGGGGAGCATGGCTTCCCCGCAGCCTGAGCGGATAAAAGCTGCTAGTCAGCCCCAAACTGGCTGCTGGTGGGGAAAAACGAGCCACCCGGCTCTTTCTGTTCCCTGTCTTGCTCTTTGCCATGGCAACTCCAAGAGGCCACTCTCCCTCCTCCCCGCTTTGGGCATGATAAAGGCAAATTGTGCAGATGATGCTGGGGGCAGCTCTGCCTCTTCCCAAGGCATTTCTAGGTTAACGCCAAGCAGGCAGCAGCGCAGGAGCTGAGCGGGGGAAACACAGCTCTTCTGGGGGAAAAAACCCTAAAAAGAAGTTGCTTAAACCTGGACTCGCTTCCCCCCTTTTTATTCACCACCTCTTTACTGATGTGCTGACCGTGGTGTTCCTGCAGGCAGGGCAGCCCATCCCTGGCGCAGGAGGAGGCGTCGTGATGCCGGCAGAGCTCGGGGCTCTTGGCAGAGCCCAACGCAGCACGTGCTGGGTGCTCACCTCCCCAGGGTGGTGGTTCTTGCTGCCCGCACGTGCCCTGACGCTGCCATGCTTTCTGCCTTGCAGCCTCCCCCTTCATCATCGCCATGCTCCTGGCCAGCCTCAACAGCTGTTGCAACCCCTGGATCTACATGCTGTACACGGGGCACCTCTTCCACGACCTGATGCGGCGCTTCCTCTGCTGCTCCACACACTACCTGAAGTCGCGGCCGGCATGCGACCTCGGCGTCAGCAGGAAGAGCAACTCCTCTTCCTTCGTCCTCAGCTGCAAGAGCACAAGCCAGAGGAGCTTCATGCAGCCATCCATGATGTGAGGGCATCACTGGCCGGGACCTTGCGCTGCCTCCAGCGCTTCCCTGTGAGAAGCTGGGATTCGGACAAGCAAGGGGTTTCTGTATAAATAGGTGTATATATGTCTGTGAGCGTGTAAGCATGTACAGCTTGTCATTACTTAACTGAGGCGGGAGCAGGGGGAGGACTTCTGTGGTCCAAGTTTCAGTGCTGCCTGGGACTGGATGCCAGGAACCTGCTTCTGGGCCCCCAAACCACTGACATTGGTGGCTTTCAGATACCACCGGGAGGGACAAGTTTTGCCCCGACCGATCCCGCGCTGCTGAGGCAGGTGTGCTACGTCCCTGTCAGATGCAAGGGGCTGCAGCACAAGGTGATAGGTGCCCCACCTCTGCCTGCAGCAGGAATCCCACAGGATGGCAGCGCCTGGCTGGGGCAGAGCCGCGGGCGCTGCTCTCAACACGGGTGCGCTTGCTTCGCTTGAAGCGCTGTGGGGCGGAGGCAGCCCCGTCCCTGCATCCCTGCACGGTGCCAGCCCTGCTTCCCCCAGCCCGGGCCCGCCAGTGGCACCGCCAGCACAGAGCAGGGCAGTCCTGCTGCCACGGGCTGGGGGCAGCAGTGTGGACAGGGCTGGGGACAAGCCTCCCGGGGGACAACGCTAATGCCCGGGTGTCCCTACCCGCCCCCAGCTCTGCTCTGTGTGCTGTGAGAGGCTGCGCACACGGGTCAGCAGGAGCCAGGGGAGCGGACACAACTGCAGGGTCAGGGGATCTGTGCAATAACACGTTTGCTGAGTGTGCTCGAAAGCTTCTCTAAAGGCAGGCGTGTGGGATTACAGCTGGACTCTGGGGGGTTTCATTTTCATGGAAAAACTCCTGTCGAGTCCCCCAAGGCCAAGCTTTTGCTTTGGGTTTACCACAGATCGCATTTAGTCTTTTACACCAATGCAATTTTCTTGCTCTGTAATGCACAAGGTCATGCTTATGGCATGGATTTTTTATTGTTAAGAAATACCTGTAAATAAAGTTTTCTGACTGTGTCTTGATGGAAAGCGGGAGGGGAAGTGCAGAAGGAGCACTAGACTAAGAAAATTAAGGAAACCGATGGGAAACACTTTAAACACAAGACACAAGTATGCTCAGTGTAACGATGCTGTTTATAGAGCACCGCACCAAGCACTTAAGATCTGCACACCGCTTTATTCCGTGGCATGAAACTTCCCTGTGACACAGCCTTTGGCAGGTGGGACAGCTAGGGTGAAGTGCAGCTCTGGCTGAAGGCAGTGGGAGCTTTCCCGTGAATTTGGTGGCAGTGGGATCCGGCGACTGCAGACGGATGCTCCTGCCTTTGCTCACGCCAGCTCCTGGGTCTGCAGCCTGGGGGAACGTGCAGAAGCAAGGCCTGCCTGCAGTCAAAGGGTAATATGATTTGGCCTTACATGTTGGGAATGAATATGAAAAATGCATTTAAATGTGTACTTCATTTTTTCACTGTCATCAACAGGTACATTTTCACCTTTCGTATCCTGGCATTCCTTTGATTTTTTTCTAGTAGCTTCAAGTGAGCTCTCAGCACGTTTGCTGAATATGACCCAGTACACTCAGTCTCAGCACATTTTACCAGCCCGGTTTAAATCCTTAGGAAAGCATATAGCATTTTCCTCCGATGTTCACCTTCTTTCTCCTTGAGAGTAATTAGCTCCTGCACAAAACAAGGAGGGGAGGGGGTGTCCCATTTTATCGTGAACCCGGGGGCTTGGTGCATCCTCCGTCTGCCGGGAAGCAAAGGCAATGTGGCGACAGATTTTACCGGGACGGATGCACAGGGCAAGGATAAAGCTTTGGGAGAGGCAGGGTGTTGCCTTGCGAGCCCTGGTTGCAGTTACTGGCTGTGGTTATGGGGTCAGGCAGGCGGGACCGTGCCCCCACGTGCGGGGACACTGCCATCTCCAGCCGAGTGAGGCTGCAGCCCACGGCCGAGCTCCCACGCCGTCCCCGGGCTGCGGCGAAACGGGGACAGGGAGAGGAGCTCCAGGTTTGTCGCAGTGCAAGGATATCGAACGTGCTGCGAAAAAACTTTTCATGAGGGTCAAAACAAAAATAGAGATGCTGACACGTGAGCGGTGTGTGCTCCGTGTGTGGGGAGCCCAGAGATCACTGCGGTGGGGAGATCAGAATTTTGGAGGTTTTTGGGGTTCAGGCTGTGAACTACTAGAACAAAAAAAAATTAAAAAGAATATAATCCCAGTATTGGTTTTAATTATTTTTATTCCCACAAAAAGCTTTAAAAAATGCTCGGGATAAAGTGTTTTTGGAGACTTTTTTCCCTCTAAAATATCTAAACATCTTTTTTTTTTTTTTGTATCACTCCATCCATCTCTAGGCCCAGTGTTGCTAGAGCACGGGTGCTATATTGCTCTGGAATAAGGGAAGTCCACAATCCTAAGCCGTTGGAAGAGCACCAATAGAAAATCTGGCTCTTTCTTGTCCTTGGCATGGCACTAGAAGAGACTTTGGCTCCAGGTCTTTGTTGGAAGCCAAGGGAAAAAAGCACATGAATACCATTGAGAATAACCTCTGAACAACGAGACCTCCTGGGCCCTGATTCAGCAAAGCACTTAAGGCCAGAGCCAAAAAAGCGTTTAAGTGCCTCAAAGTTAAAGTCTGGCTTCATGGAAGATGGACTAAACAAATGAATTGACAATACAGGGAAGGAAATAGCTCCGAATTGGACTTTTTTCCCCTCGTCCCTGTGTTTTCACTGGAGCCGGAGTGGCTGGGAGCAGGCAGTGCCCCGGAGGAGGCTCCTTCCTCCGCTCCCGCAGGCACACCTGGGTGAGCCCCGCGGGATGCTACGGAGGGGGACTGGCTGGAGGGAAGGGCACGAGGCAGCGCGTCGGGCACGGGTGTCCTCCCTCGGGGCAGAGCCCGAGGGGTTGGCGTGGTCCGGCCCCCCTGCAACCTCGGTCACTCTGTCCCAGCGCCGGGACGGCAGCTAAAGCAGGGCAGCGCATGGAGCAGAGGGACAGCCCTCGCCGTGTAAGAGAAATGCATTGCTGTAGGCTAGAGCTCACCCTGCGTCAAACAAGCAAGCACGTAGGAAATACTCTCCCTGAGAAACAAGCCAAAGCTTTACTTAAAACCAAGCTTGTAGTTTCTCAAGCAAAATTATCAAAAGCCATTTGTTCTCGTTGCTCCCCATGGTGCTGTCCGGCTGCCCTCTCTGCAGCCCCAGCGTGCTCATGGGTGACGCGCAGGGCAGCTGCCCACCTATGCTGTACTGCCCGTTGAATCCTGACCCCAAAGCACAACGATGCCCCGTAATTAAGTAGTGAGTGTCAAACTGCCACAAATGGTTTTGCAATTGCCGGTGGCCCAGGCTCAGCACGTACTCCCAGGAGGCAGACACAACATGTCATGCACTAATTGATCTGGATTTCAAAGCTTTGCTGAAATGCAAACACACACATGAAAAAAAAGTTTGTTTTCACTATTCTATCCGTAAAACTTTTGTGCAGCGTGATTTAGTACAGAAGCTTCCACAACAACAATTGTTTGCAGCAAATAATAATTCATATGCAAGTATCTCTCTTAGTGTCATGCCAGACCGAAGGGATGGAGAAGCAGGCAGGGTTTGGTCTGTTGTCCAGCAGCACCTCTGCACCCTCGCTTCTCGCTCTGCAGCTGCAGGTCATGGCCCAGGGCTGTGGTCCAGGAGATGCTGCGGTCCCTCCCGCAGGAGCAGGGCGCGATGCCGGGGGTCCTGGAGAGCAGAGGGCTCTCC
Source organism: Fregata magnificens (assembly GCA_013389945.1). Classification (NCBI taxonomy): domain Eukaryota; kingdom Metazoa; phylum Chordata; class Aves; order Suliformes; family Fregatidae; genus Fregata; species Fregata magnificens. The sequence goes on from WAAD01035091.1 coordinate 361,621, forward strand.
CTGGGCTGCTCACCGAGCCCCGATGGGTTTCTCTTCTCCTAAAGCTGCTGGCTTTGGGATGGAGTAAGGGGCAGCCCGGCGTGCCTCCATCTGCAGGGAGCATCCCCGGCAGCCAGCTTTGCCATGGGGTCCTGCCACACCGCGCAGGTCCCTGGGCACGGGGGTCTGCGTGCCCGAGGCCAGGGCACACTGCAGGAGCCAGGGAAACCTGCGCAGAGGGGTGGTTGTGCAAGGGCTAGTTGGGGCGGCTGTAGGGACCTAGATCTCTTTCCGGAGAGCAACTCTGATGTTGCTGCAGATCTTGGAGAGTGCCTCAAAGAGCGGGTCGCAGAAGGTGTGGATGCAGAGGGAGTATATTCGGCTGACACACTGGATCTCTATCAGGTAGCTCTTGATGCAGGGCACCACTGCCCAGATGTGGCAGAAGGAGATGAGGGCAAAGAGGAAGCCCCAAACGACTGCCAGGGGGATGCCCAGGATGGCAGAGAGCAGCCGGTAGCACCAGTACTTGCTGACGGTGAAGGTGGTGTAGCTGGTTTTCCAGACGCCGTCAAAGCTGTATGTTCCCACAGGCTCAGCTATCACATCCTCAAAATCCACCTAGGAGGAGAGAAAACAGAGGTAAGGGGGGCTTGGGGGGGTTAGCAAGGGCTCCAGTGCAAGGATGGGGATCCACTGCAACGTGGGAGGAGAGCCCGAATGGAGGGGGCTGGGGAGAGCAAGGGCTGTGCTGGGGTGGACGGATCCCCTGCACCCCCCTGAGCAAGGACAAGCCCCAGTGCAGCAGGAAAGCCCCTGCCCTTGCAGAGGTCCAAGCGGGAGATGGTGCGGGGCTCCTGGCACTGCCTGGTCTCAGCCTGTGGGCAGCACGGCAGGCAGGCTTAACCCACGGCACGACACCCCAGGCTTGGCCGCTCTGGGACACCTTCCCTGGTCCCAAACCCCGAGCTGTGGATGGTGCTTCCAGGTGCCAGGGTCAGGCACGAGCCCTCGGAACAGGAGCTGTGCGTGGGAGTGTTTACTCCGGAGGAGGCCAGACCCTGTTCCTACCCTTTTTTAGCATTCAGGGACATGGGCTGCCTGCTCGGCAAGAAGGTGGTTTGTGCTAATAAAAATCCAACAGCCCTCTTGATTTATGATTTATTTATTTATATATGTGGAGGCAAGGTGCTCAATTCTGTCTGTCTGCGTTCTGTCTGAAGAGGGAGAGATCGGCTCGGCTGTGCCCTCACAGGGATAGTGCTGTTATGTGCAGGCATTGGGAGTGTCTCTGAATGACAAATACTCTTAAAAGCCTCTGAACTACACATAGAGATCTCATTGTGGTGTAACTCCTTTCTAGGGAATAAGTGAGCCAAGCTATTTGTCTTGAAAAATAGCATGGCCTTTCCTTGGGAAGCTAATGTGTCTGTTTGTACGTTTATGTTAAATTGCAATATCCATTCTGGTTTTGGAAGCACTTTGATCATAAAATCATTCTGCATCTTCTTTAATTTCCTGGAGTGGGCAGGAGGTACCGGGAGAAATATGGATGCAGATTAGGAACCAGCAGCCACGTTAGCTGGTCCTGGAGCACCTGTCCACAGCTCCCGGGAAAACCCCGCTGCCCAGGTGGGCTGGGAACGGAGCAGCAGGTCACAGCACAGCTGCCTGAGTGCCTGATGAGCTAATCAGGGGATCAATTAATGAAGGGAGCAGCAGGCTATAAGAGAAGAGTCTCTGCCTTGCTGCTTCTTTTGCTAACAGTGTACCAGAAGTGGGTCTGGAGGAGCGGTGGAGGCAGAGGCTGAATCCTGAGCTGAGCCTGGGCACGGCCCCAAATTGTTCAGGGACTAGCAAATGTAGGTACTGCTCGGTTGCTCTATTGCTTTGCCAGGGAGGAGGCTTTTAAAGCTCTGCAAAGCCCCTGTGGTTGCTGCCACTGCTGTAACCGTAACGTGGTCTCAAATTCCAGCTGTTGCACCAGAATGCTCAGGACAGGTTTATCTATGGCCAGGTGAACCCTTCAGCCTGCAAAGCACTCCCCTTCCCTGCTTCCCTCTGCTGGATGCCTCTCTACCTGCTGTGCTTTAAAAGCATGATATGCTTTAATGCCCAGGGTGTTTTCAAGTGTGTTGCTGCCCACTGGAGAGTGTGGAGGCTTTGGCTTTCCCTTCGGGACGCTGTTGAGCGGCAGTAGGACGAGTTGCGCTCCCTGTCCCGGGGCTGGCTTTGCCCTCCCTCCCCAGCCTTATCGGCTGTGCTATTTTTAAGGTGGGAGGAATGCTAGGTAGCTTGAACAAATGCCCTGAAAACTTCCAAAGCTGATGAAGCACCAGTGTGGCCATGTAAGTGGGTGAGTTTGAAAAGCCTCTTACAGGCTTTTGGGGATTCCCGAGAGGGAAAAGACAGGGGTGGGGTGGGGGAATGGGGCTGGCATGAGGGGTTAGGGGTGGCCTGGAAGGTGCTGGCATTACCCCCCAGTAGTAGCTGGCAACATCTCCAAGCTGGGGAGCAGGTAGGTGCACCCGGGAGTGCTGCCTGGCACTGGAGGTGAGCGGCTGAAGGCTGTCCCAGTCCTGCCGCACCGGCAGCGTGGCCGATGGCAGGGTGGTGCTGCCCGCAGCCCAGTGCCTTTCCAAGCCCCAGGCTAAGGCTGTTGAGACGTGCTGGCATGGTGCAGCACAGATGTGGGACGTGCTGCTGGGAACACGCTCGAGATACCGTGGCAGCTGTCGTGGGCATGTCGCACTGTACTAGAAGGGTGCCCATCTACGGCTGTCGCTGTCGCAGCTCATCTGGGGGGCTTTTAATTTGACCATGCCGTGGTTTTAGCTGTGATAGCATTTTAATGCACAAATGCAGGCTTGCATTTCACCAGTGCGATCAAGGTCACATCCCGTTACAAAGCCTTTGTGAGCAGGCTTGGTGCATGCTGTCCCTTCTGGCACGTCATCCACTTTGATTTCTCAAATACAGTTTTAACAAAACCCTTCCATCTCCTTCTGTTCTCCTTTGGGCCAAAATTATCTTTGGCGTAATGCTAACAAAGCTTAGAGCAATCACTTTTCACTGGTCAGCATTCAGGAAATGTTTCCCTGTTCAGCTAGACTGAGAACTCCTCTTGATCAAAAAGAGAGAGGAGGCTTGCTGCACCCTCCTGCTGCTGTGAGGGAGAAACAATCTTTTTCCAAACAGGACAACACATTTCTAAATGCTCTGGTGCTCAGATTGTCAGGTCTTGAAGGTTAGCAGTCTTTTTCAAAGGTTCCCTTTAAATCAGTGATATGGGCTGACCCCGTTTTATTTTTGGCTCTCCACTCACTGGTACAAAGGAGGGCGTCTCCATAAATTTTCGAGCTACAGCCCATGAAGTTGGAGAGTGCATTCAAGGAATGGGAAATATTGCATTAATTGGAGCCATGCACACCACCCAGCCGGCATCTGGATGCCCCTGGCAGCAAGGTTGGGGCTTGCAGCAGGTTACCTCCCTCCAGCCCGAGGTAATGCCACCTCTTGAGGCACATATACCAGGGACTTACAGGCCTGGCTGAGGTCAAGCCAAATACAGAATGACGATACCAATATACTGATTGCATTAAGGAGGCAGTGATGCTTCTAAAACACAGAGCTGAGAAAGTCCTACCTTTACAACATCCTCGTTTATACGCTTTGGGTCTCTGTTCACCAGGTCGATCTCCTTGGTGTGCTGGTCCTTGATGATGATCCTCTCCTCCAGCTCGGTCTGTTCCTCTGCCATGGCTGCTCTGCCGCCAGCTTGGCTCCGGACGGTCACAGAGCAGGGAATTGGGGCTCTGCTGGAGGAGGACCTGGGGAAGGGCAGGGTGTGGAGGCGCTGCCCCCCCGCCGCCCGCAGCAGCTGCCCTGCAGCCCTGTGCCCCTGGCAGTACTCCAGGCTAAAATTAATGTCGTGCCTCCCGCAGCCGCCCTGAAGTGTCCCTTAAAGGGGCTTTGCTGGGGACAGCCCCCACCGTGTCACCTCTGGGGGGGCACATGTGTGGGCGGCTGGTGGCCCTCAAGCCGGGGCAAGGGTGGCACAGCGGGTGGGTGAGCAGCCCTCCCAGCCCAGCTGTGCAGGTGGGATTTTCTTCTCGGGTGGGGAGTCAGCGTGGGAGAAACGATGCCCAAATTGGGGCAAAAGTCCTCAAAAGCATGAGAGAAATAGTTGTTTACGAGGGAAATTGTTGTTTACGAATCTGTAAAAGAAGCGGCTCAGGGGAGACGGGAATAGTGTCTATAAATATCGCCCAGAGAAGCCACATTGTCCTGGGACGACCAGCGAGCCATGGGGTCCCTCCGGGAGCTCACGGTGTCAGCTTGGATTCCTTCGATTCCAGCTTTTTCGTACAGAGAAACTCGAGGAAATCCAACACACCAACCCACAGATTTATAATGGTCAGGATATCTCCTCCATGAACACGGGGCACGGTGACATTTAGCATAATAATGAAGATTTATTTAACTCGTGCTGTATTTTGATAATCCTCATCAATCTCTTCAGCGCTCTTCTGGTTTTCGTGAACTGAAGATTTGTTTAAAACTAATGGTTTTGTGGGGAAAAAAACCCAAACCCAACAACCAAACCACCCACCCACCCAAAGCTTCTGTCAAATCAGTTGTTTATAGACACTTTCATTTGAAGTAGTATTGGGATAACCGACCTCTGTTCTCCCATCGTGTCTCCCTTTGGTAAGGGCTACCTTACAGCTGCTCTAAAGTCTCCCCATGCAGTGCTGGGGATGCCCTTGATGACAACCGGCGGTGCTGTCAGGGTGACAGCAGGTGGTTGTGACTTACCCCCAGTGAGCCCCGTGTGTCAGTACTGCACACTGCAGCGTTTGGAGGCAAAGCCTCTCGAGGGGGCGGCTGCATATTAATCCCCATTAATGTTAAGTGTTCGTGAGATGCATGTCTCTGAGCTGTTCTTGAGCCCCGTTTCTCTATCTTCTGTTTCACGTGTGAAATGGCAAAGGCATGTGGTACCTCCAGCTGGGAAGTGCTTTGGGTTTCGTTGTTGAGATGAAACATTACCTCTGGCAATGGCTGGCAGTGACACCCGCATCGCTTTGCAGGAGAGGAGCAGGAGGGGATGCTCCCCTCTGCTGGGAGAGGAGCAGGTGGGAGCACCCGAATGAGCCTTGCTGATGGCCCGTGGGCAGCACCCAATCTGGTGGTGCTGTGGGTGCGTGCTTTTCCCTTCCTCCACGTGGGCAGTGAGCGGGCAGTGAGCAGGCACTGCAGGCAGCCTGTCTGCACACATTTTGTGCTGACAAAACATAGCAGAAGTGAGGAGGGGTAGAGAGGGAAGGATGCGCGGCTCATTGAGGAGGAGGGATCAGTGCCCCAGAGGTGTCTGCACAACTGCTGGGCATGGAAGCGGCCACTTCAGAGCTAATGTGCTCGGCTGGCATGGAGGGGGAGGTATTTTAACTGCAAAAAGCTGCTGCCTTCCAAAAACATCAGTGCCTGTGCAGCACTGTCTTTATCAAACCCACGTGGCTTGGTGCCTGGAGCTTTCAGCGCTGCAATGGTTTTGTTCCAGCCCTTTGAGATGATATAATACAGTGCAAAATGGGATTGTGTTCTTTCATTTGGCTGAGGCGTAGCAGGTCTCTCTGGCGTATTCATTTTTCCAGAGAATTTGTGATGGTGAGGGGCTGGCTAAGCGTTACCACAGGTCAAAGGCTGCTAGACTCCTTTAAGTCCTTCTGCTGCCTGTGTAGTAATACACTCTCAGTATTTTTGCTGTAGTCGGGGTGGTACCTCAGTCTGGAAACTATTTTTCTTGGGATTTCTGCTCTAGTGAAAGCAGATGTGGTGATGCTCTGGGGTGTGACATATCTGTGGCTAAAACTGTGATGAACGGAGCTTGTCAGAGACCTCCCTGACTCCTCCTGGAGGGAGAGAAAGGGCAGAACTGGGGGTGGAAAGGAACCTTGGACACCCATGGGGTTTTGCAAAAGTAAGGGAGGCACCTATGGAGAAGGAACAAAGTCTGTAAAGGTTTGAGCGTGGGGTTGTGGGTTTAAATCTGGGCAGGTTGCCTCTGGAGGGGGGCGCCCATCAGCAACCCTGTCCTGGCTGCGTACCTCCGGTTGAAAGGACCCTGGAAAGTCCTTCAGTAGCACTAGTTCCAGGTCTCTGGGTCTCTCGCCAGCGTGGTGGCCTTCCTGCAGGGTTAGTGGAGCAGTACAGCTGCAGTGTTAAAGTGCACCCGGGAGGCAGTGAGCTGCTGCCTGCAGTAAAACGAGGCCAGACCTGGTCAGGTGTGGGAGTACCAGAGCCTGGCTCAAGCCCAGCTGCCTGCCGGTCTCTGCCCTTCGGCAGGGCTGTCGGACCCACACTCAGTTGGTGACCTGGTCCTCTGCCCATGGTGCCAGCACCGGCTCCTCCTCAGCAGCAGCTGGAAGTGCCCAAACCCAGGATGGGCTGGCATTGCAAGTAAAAAATGCTCCATGCTCCGAAGTTTTGGGCACCAGCTTTAAGGCCAGACCTGCTCTGTCACGGCTGAATTCCTCTCTAACAAAGTTTTGTAGCACCACTGCTGCGATGGCTGAGCACTTCAAGATAGATTGTGAAGGGTGTTTTTGCAAAAGCAGCTCTTTTCCCCTTACTCTGAGCTGAAGGAACACATTGCTGGTGTGAGCGGGGCTGTGAGCAGAGGTGGCGTGCGTAACCGTCCCGTCTGATGGAAGAGCAGTGCTTGCCTGGCCAGGAACCAGTGCCGAATTTAGGAGGCACAGCTGCTCCCGGCAGTGACAGAGGAGTGCGACACAAGGTATTTGCTCTGCAGTTCTGCTTTTTCCTTGACCCGTCCTGCGTGGAAGGCTTTACACTGGGAAGGTGGGGGTTTGGTGACCTGCCCTTCCTGTGGTCTGGGGGGGCTCAGCCGACTGCCCCGAGCCCCAGGCTGTGTGGGGGGATGGCAGCGTGGCTGCGGGGTGCAGCATGTGCTCGCCCCTGCTTTGCTGGGCCCTGCCCCACCTCTTGTATGGGATTTCTAATGGCATGAGTCACTTGCTGTCTTTAGGCTTGGGCTGGTCCTTGCTATCTGCACCCGGGTATGCGGCTTTGGTGTCCCAGGCGTGGGAGTAGGAAAATGTGAACCTGCGTAGTGGTTAACGTGCAGTTAGTAAGCGCCTCAAGTAGCAATGAGAGTGGAGGAGGAATATTCTGTTGCACCATAGGTGCTAGAAATAAATCTGTTTCCGAGTACGTTAAGACTGTGAATGGGACACCATGTAAAACCTTCTGGTGTGCAGAGGCTACAGTGGGCTAACAATAATACTAGTTTGTTAGTAACTAATGACAACCAGAAGTTTAATTGCTAAGTATAGATGGTAAAACAATAGCAGTTTTAGCAAATATTAATGCTGCCCTGGGGATAGATATAGATGAGATATGCATTGAAAGCATTTGCTGGCCACGGCTTGTCTTGTGGAGGCTCTCTCCCAACCTGGCCATGCAAGAGACTCAGATAGTTTTTAATTTCTTGGTAGTGCCCTCCACTAGTACCAACTCACACTTCAGCTGCACAGCAATAAAGTTGTCGTGCCTTTCAATATAAAGTCCAGCTTTCGTATAGCAAATGCATTCCTCCTTCCAAATTAGGGGCTTCTCCTCGAGGAGGTTTTCTTGCACCAGCCTGCCCAGGCTCCAGGCAAGTCCTAAGCTTCAGCGGATCCTCTTGTCCCCTGAGTGCAGCCGCCCTCAGCCAGCCCTTGCTCGTATGTCTGTCCAGCTCTGAGCATGGAGGAAGGGGATACAGGCTCATGAAAAAGACTGGGCAGATCAAATGTTCCTGCACACATGGAGCACACTTGGGTGTTTTAAACCCCAGCTCCCCACCCTGGTGCAGGAATCTGGGGTATGCTGATTATCAGAGGATGGCTCCTACCCTGTAAACACAATATGGCTGGTGGCCACTGCACTGAGAAGCCTCTTTTGCTCAGCTCTTTGCTGCTGTCATGCTTTCTTTCCTGGTCTATGAGCAGCTCCTCTCAAAGCTTTGTGCTGTAGCACTGACAGAGGAGGAGGTGCAGCTTGGCTGCTGCTGGGGTCACCATTTCAGTCTGGAGCTTACTAGAGAAGCAGGTCTTGGGCATGCGGCTTGGTCCTCCTCATCCTGAAACCTTTCCAAACCATCAGGCATCGCTTAGGACATGGAGACACCACTGTTTCTGTTTAGCTTGGAGTGTTTTTCCTATGCTCCCCGTATGTCAAGCCTTTGAAGGCTTTTTTTTTTTCTCCCAGGAAAATGGAAAGACTTACACAGCAAAGGCAGGAGAGGCGATCCGGCAGGAGCAGGGCAGGGCTTGACAGTGGAAGCGCAGGACATGCCTGCTCAGTGCTGCTCAGGTCACTTGTTCTCTGCTGGACAGACCTTCTCCCAAACGGATGCCATGAAATGCTTTGCCCCGGTGCTTGGAGCAGGGTGCTGCTCCCTTCACTGCTCCTTTGCATAGCCCGGGTGTCTGTGGGCACTTGCGGGAGTCGAAGCCCAGCTGCACTGAAATGAAAATCTTTCATTTTGAGAACATTTATTAGGAAACCTTGTGACAGGTTTCCCTCTGCAGAAACAAATAGTTACCATTCCCCCCCCCCCNATTATCAAAACCTGGGCTGGCTGTGGGCCAGAAGGACTGTTGCTATGAACTTAGAAGCCTTCTAGAGGTCAGATAAACAACCTGCTGCTTGGTCCTAGCAAGTAAAATATATTCCTCTTGAGCAGAGAAGAATAAAGCAGAACTAAAGCTTGCAGAAATCAAAGCTCCTATGAAAATAAATAGACCAGAATTGCAGTGAAGGAACAGTAAAGAAGAAAAAATTGGGAGCTTTTGCTATCGAGTCCTCTGAGACCATGCAGTATGCTGTGGGAGACAGGAGAGCCAGGTACAAAGTGATGTTGGTAAATTAAGTCTTAGGTTAAAGCAGGAGGAATGACTCCATGCATAAATCCTGACCTCAGGGGCTTTTAATCCTTCAGCTCAGTTTAGCGTGTGTAACTAGGAAAGCAAATGGATGAGTATTTCAAGCGAGTGGAAGGTGCTGCCAGATGGGAGTGAGGGTAAGGGATCAGCTCTGCTTTCAGTGCTTGGAGCAGAGCTCTCATTTCAGCTTTTTTTAAAAAGCAAACAAAATTACCTTTCATATCTCCTTCCCACAAGCATCTTTTAGCTCTTCTGACTATCTGTTGCAGGTTAGAGCTCAGTTTTAATGATCCATTCCCTAGTGTGACTTCTCCCTGAAAATGGGAGCCTGTAAGTGATAGTGTTGTGTGATCCTGTCTTTGGTTTCTCTTGCACGTTACCACCGTGATGCTGTAAGTCAGAAGCTAGAGGCTGGGTCTCCTCTGGTGGCAGAAGAACGCGTGTGCAGGCTTGGTAGTGCTCGGGATGAGTTTCTCTTGTTTTGGGTACAAATCTGCAAACCTGGCCAATGGATCTGCAGACACCTGATCCTCTCCTTGTCTTCCTTTGCTGGCTTGAAAGAGCACCTGGATGAACCGTGGGCAATGACTTTGTGCCATGTGAGGTTCACACTATGCAGCACCTTGAGTTTCGTGTACAGAAATCATTTATTATTAAAGTAAACAAGTTGGATAGAAATGCACAGGAGGAGCAAAAGTCCCAGGTAAGAAAACTGCTTAATGTACACTTTTGCTGGTTGGCTTGAGAACACTTGAGGGAATTACGTGTGCTTCCAAGTGAGTGGGATGGGTCTTCTCCATCTGCCCCGAATTCCCTCTCTCTGTTCCTGGTCTCTCCCCTCTCTCACAGGGACTGCAAGCCAGGGCCCTCCTTGGTCACAAACGGCGCCTTGCCCTTTTCCTGCCTGGATCTCCTCTGTTAGCGTGAAAGTCTTGCTGGAGCTATTTGTGTCAGAGCCCTTGGATGGAAAGCCTGGCCCCCGTAGGGCTGGTCCGGAGGCCAGTGCCCTGCCTCCCTGCAAGTGGCACAGGGTCTCTTGTGTTTAGGCTAGTCCTCGCTCTTCAGTCCTCAAGTGCTAACGAGTACAGAAGATACAGAGGGTAGGAATTGAATGGCATTACCATTTCAGAGGCAGCTGAAATAGGTGGCTGGCAAATAAAAGTTTGAGTAGGAGCTCTGTCATGTTTAATATCAATTAAAATTAAATTTCACTGAGGAGGTACAGAAAAACGTTCATTTATCATTCAAGTCTTCTTAGTTTGTTTCAATTCAAAGTGTTTTGCCCTTTAAAAGAGAGAGAAAGTCTATGAATATCAAATTCATGCCCCTGCGGATACACAACCATCTCATCTTTTTGCATTCTTGCCTCCATTGTAAATGCTGGGAGAGGAGCTCGAGACCTTCTTCCCAGCAGGATGCAGTGGGCTGTGGCTGCTCTGCCGGGCCAGAAAGCGAGTGCTTAGGGCAGGCAGGTGCTGCCACTTCTGCAGATGTGAGCCGGGGGGGGGCAGGTTTAGGGTCACACAGAGCAGAAGCTGGACTGTCCTGGTGGAAATCCTTTCCTTTATTTGTAGTGGAGCCCCACAACATACAGCAGGGAGGGAGAGCTCAGCTGTGACACAGCACATGTAAAACTGCATTTCATCCTATGGTCTACAATCAACAATTCTTCCTTTTGTCTTTAATTCAAGTTATGAATTTTTTTGCTTTTGACATACTTGTCCCGAATCTCGGGGATGCCTAGATGCTGAGGGTGCACCAGCTGCGGTCAGAGCTGTTGGGTCTGGGCTGTTGGTGTGATGCAGCAGCCCCCGATGGCTGAGGGAGACGGGCTGCCCTCCACCAGGGACGTAGCAGGTTGGTGGGAGACCTGAGGAGATGGTATTGCATTAGGACACCCCAGGTACTGAAGAGAAAACACAGCTTTTAATGCTGTGTTTAACAATACCAGTGCACCAGGTATCACATGAAACATCTACAGCTGCTTTTCTTGTTATGCAGCTCGTCAGGCACTAATTGAGCTTGTAAGTAACTGCTAGCTATTTCCTAATTCCCTCTTAATCACATTCTTATGGCTGTGGGCAAAGCTATGTTTTAAATGTCGAACAAATGACTCTGTCCTGTATCAGAGTGGGGGTGGGAAGTGTGCTAGGTGCTGGAGTCGCTGGGATCTTTCAGCGGAGCAGTCACTCCTCTGCAATGACTTTGCACCATCTCAGGCCACCTGCAGTCCTGGGCCAGGGCTGGTCCCGTGTTGCTGTGGGGAATGCCCAGCGTCCGAGCGCTGCCCAGCTGCACCCTGCCTGCCCCGGGGACACAGCGACCCGGCACGGCGCTGCTTCCCTTCCCCAGCTGCAGCGGGGCAGCAGCGCTGCGAGCCCCGGCTCGTGGATTGGCGGCATCACCGAGGCCGAGCAGCGCTGGCGGGGGGCTCCTGCGGCCCTGGCGGGGGCTGCAGCCGAAGGGTCTCGCCAGCCCCCGCCGAGCTGGGCTCTTCGCAGGGCTGATGCTGGATGGTGCCAAGCCTCTGCTGAGAAAAACCTGCGTCAAGTAACTCGTGGGATGTTGTTCCTCCTCCACTGAAGGCACAGGAGGACAGTTTTGGAGTGGCCCCCTTTCAGCTTGTGTTTATATCTCTTCTTAATCTCAACTCTTTTCTCTCACACCAGAACTCTAAATTCCTTTGGATTTTCATTTTAAAATAGCCTCGCTTGGCTTTTCCTTATCAAGCAAGAGTCTCGTCTTGATTTATCGCTTGTGACATAACCAATTGGGTAGTCTGATAATCAGATTTAACTAGTTGGTGTGCTGCTGATTAGAACTAGGGCCCACACTTGGGCTATTATTTATCCTGGTGTTATTGGTTTTTGCTTTAATCAAAAAAACATGCAGCAGTAGGATAATGCTTTCCCTTTCAGCAAAGAGAAATGCAGCTCCACGCTGCAAGATCAGGAGCCAGGTAACGAGGGAAGGCACTGCCAGCATCCACAAGACTGCAGTCGTGGCTCAGAGGAGTGTTTTGCATCAAGCTACAGTGAATGCAATGGGAAACCAGACAGTTAAAACTGTCTTGCTGGCAAGAAAATGACCCCAAAGAGGGGCTTTGGAGCGCAGCTTTAAGGTAAGAAGAAAGTGATTGTGTTTGTGTATGCCCTAAGAGAAGTGAGGCATACCTGTGTGGAGGGCAGACCCCCAGGCACTGCTGTGCTGCCCCTCGGCCCCCCCCTCGCGTTGAGCTGGCTTAACAATGCTGCAGCGCCTGGTCCTGGGCTCTGAGGAGGGCTCCTTGGTGAGCGCATTAAGAGTGGGGCTAGCTGCTATCCTAGCATGGGCTCGGAGCTCAGATGGACTCAGCCTGAGCACCAAACTCCCTTCTTGGGAACAAACATCCCTGCGGCAACGCTAAGCACAGGGATTTGCACTTTGCAAATCTGCTGGGACGCGGGTGGGTTCGGGAGCCAGCCGTGTAAACTGGACAAGGCTCTCCTGTGGGAGCTGCTCTCCCTGGGCAGAGCAGGAGCACAGGGAGCCCTGGGAGGCACAGGGATGGCAGGGCAGGTTTTATCCCAATTACATTGTTCTGCTCTCCTGACCACAGCCTCTCCCAGGAAGTCTGCCGAGGGGGGGCACAGGGGCCAGCACCCCTCTCCATCGGCACCTTTGTCTTCCTGCTGCCCAGCAATCCCATGGGGAGCCAGGTCGGCGGGATGGGGCCGCTGCTGCTCCCAGGTGGCTGCGGTAGCAGAGGTGAGGCTGGGAGCAGATGACAGCGTGTGATGCCCTTCTACTTTATCGCTATATTTTTAGCAATGGCTAATTTTGCTGTCTGGATTCCCTGTATTGTTTAGCTTTGCTGTGCAGCACCTATTGCCAAAATTATACAGAGCTCAACCAGAGCTGCAGTTGTAAAAATAGAAAAACCCTTCCGTGACAGCCCAGGGCAGCCATTTCGGCAGGAGCTGGCTGACTGCTGGCGTAGAGCAGTGCTCAGGGATGGCAAGGCCAAGTCAAATTTGGGTTTCCAGCTCCATCAGTTGAAGTGGGAAGAGCGTTCAGCTGGTGTGTACGTAGGGAGTTGGGGTCGATACCGCTCGGCTTGTCAGCCTTGATGTGATGGTGGAGGCTGGCTGCGGTGGCCAGCTCCTATCCTGGGTGGCCCTGGGGTCCTTTCTCGTTCTGCAGCCCTGAGCTGCTGCAGTGCAGAGGAGCCCCCGTTGTGCTGTAAGGACAGACTGTAAATACAGTTTTGGTTCTGCTCCTTCATGAGCGCGTGCCACGCTGTAGCAGAAGGACCACACTGACTGTCTTGGTCTTGATGGCGGAGGCTGGGAGAACGGAACTGGCGCACGTCTCCTCATAGCCTGCCCCTGGGTGCAGTAAACCTGTTGCTGTTAAAAGGAAGGTCTTACTGATGATTTCAGGACTCCATTTTCCTCCTCCAGACTGGCATTTTTTGACAACAGAACAGATTTGAGATGGAGAGCAACCATTTTACCCTCTTTGAGGTCTAAGGGAGATCAGGGGAAAATTCACCCTGGCGCAATGACAAGAGCAGGGCGCGTGGGTGGGATTGCTGGATGTCTGACCTGGGCATCTAGAGGGGCTGCTCTAGCATCTGGAAAGCCCTTTGCTTCCCCACGAGGAATGGCTGACTTTTTTTCCCCTTTCCCACCCGGGAGGATTTACAGTCCTCTCTTGTTATATACTCCAGTGCAGCAGAGAGGTAACATGGTTTAAAGACCAGGGCTCAGAAGCCCAGTCCTTCTCTGAAAGGAACTAGGCTGAGTTGGGCTTTGTCTGACTAAAACACTACATGAAGTGTTTGTGCGAGGCAGCCAAAGCTAAGTGCAGAAAGCAATGTCTGTTACCACTCATAAATAACAAAAGATGCTACTCTTTGGATGATGTCAAGGCAAAGATATGCAGAGGGATTTTTGCAGTGTTGATCGATATTGCTAGGCTGTGGCATATCCAGGAGGCTCCTGAGGCCTTCAAATAGAATCCTTTCAAGCCCTGGAAGGGGGGTTAGTCTCCTAATAACCCAGTGCAGAATGCAGATGCCTATTTCTAGCACACAGATTTGCACGTGAATGGTTTCAGCTGCTCTTCCCTGTTCTGTTCTGACCTATTGTGGCATTCCTCTGCCTGGCCATGGCTGTCTAAAAGCTAAATACTGGGTGGGCGCAGGCTCCAGTGGAACTGCTGACAATTTTCCCCCCAAAACAGCAATTTTAGAACTAAGGTCAATGGTCAAGTGGTGTTCCTGTGGCACTGGTGGGCTGGCTGGCCGGGCTCAGGGGGTCCCTGCAGGTAGGGTAAGCCCTAAAGTGGCGTGAGGGTTACTTTAAGCCAGAAGAAAAGATGACAAGCTTCTGAGCACCTAATATCCCAGCTTAGTGTGCTGACAGCTGCTAAAAACCAGCGCTAAAGAGACTGGCAAATATAGTACCACAAAAAGAGAGTTTCCCATCTGCCCCTCCTCCGGGTGAATATTTTATCTATAGAATCACACGTGGCAATGTGGAACAGGAAAAATACTGTCTACTCTGATAAAATGTATATATAAAAACCATGGCCCAGTTCTGTAAAGCCAGTGATCTCTCAACCCTTAAAGTCTTTGTTAAACATGAAAGACTTTCTATTCCATGAAAGATCAGACTGTCAGGAACAGATTGCTGTTTGATTGTGCTCTGGTCCAAGTCACTTCGCTGTTCCCTCCTGGGCTTTAGCAGGGTAATACATATGTTGGGTTTTCTTCCGTATAGATACCTCACGTGGACGTCTCGAGCCGGTGCGCTGCTCTCCGGGGGCCTTGACCACAGGCTGCAGCCACCGGGACAAATATTGCCATGAAAAGCAGCGGGTGGGTTGCCCAGCGCTGAGCCCGTCCAGCTGCTCCTTGCCCGTTATTGACTGCTGCAGCCTCTGCATCCAGATCTAGCAGAGTCATTCCTGTGTGGTTCAAGTTGCTGTTGCCACTTGCATTTTAAACCCGAGCATTTCCTGCGGTGCTGGGAAGGTAAGGACTCTGTGGCAACAGACCCAGGCATAGACCTTATCCCACTGAGAGCCAGAGTTTTCAGAGCTTCAATATAGTTCATGATTTTCAGTCTGATTTACGGCTTGGGAAGATGGGTTTCAGGGTGCAGCCAGGGATGTGTTCGCACAGCATGGAAAAAACAGGACTTGGGCTCCAGATCATGTCCCTGCAGGTAATTCCTGGGGCTGCCCCTCAAGTGTGACCACTGGTTCTGGCTGATGTGAGTTTTGGACTCCTCAGTTGGAATGAGCGCGAGGTGCTGCTCCTGGGCTGCCTGTTCCGGGGCTTTGCTGGGCTTTAATTCTGCAGCATCACCTGGAGAGCTGCACTGAGCCCAGGTCTGCTGAGTGGGAAATGGTGCCTTACAGGGCCAAGCTGGATTCTGCTCTGGGGAAGTCCCAGGTAGCTTCCTCCCCCCCAGCCCCTGTCAATATAAGGTCCGTTTTCACTAGGAGATACCGAATAACATTGAGAGGAAACGTTACCTCCATTTTTTTTATTTTCTGCAAGACCTTAGTTATTGAAAGTAAAATAAACCACGTGTCTTGGACAAATATTATGACATTTCATTATTCACACTAAGCGTGATAAGTGAGTTGTTTTAGGGACTGTGGTACATGATTTATTTAGCTTGGATGTGGATATAAATTCAATCTTTGGAGGAAGCATTGTAACTCTGTAGGAATGCGGATGCTCTCACGTCCACTGGTGCATAGCCAGTACCTAGTACCTAATTTGTGTTGTCGTAATGTAAACAGGCCACCCAAGACCATGCGTAACATGTTATAGGAACCAGGTGATTTCACCAGTGTCTAAGAAGAGCTGAAAACTAGAAGGTGCATATCAGAGATCTTTAAAAGGAGAAGGGAAATTCCATTTAAGATAAACATTTCTTCAGTGCATAAAATTATTGATTACTATGCTCAGGATAAAAGGGAGAAATAGAAGAAATACTCTTTATTTTGTTCCGTTGCCTTTATCTTACAGACAGCTTTTTGGGATTTCAGCTTGGACTGTCCACATCCCTAGAACAAAACCTGCAGAGGTGTGTGCCTCCAAGTTGCCTACAGGCAGTTTGGAGGGGAGGCTGCAGCTGGACCCGTGTCCCTCCTGGTACGCTGAGAGTGCAGAGCAGGGCATTTTCCCCTTCTCCCACTGGTTTTACGTAAGACGCTTGGCTGGGCACGGCTCTCCAGGGAGCCCTCTCCTGCATAGCCTCCCGCCGCGGTGGGATCGGGGCACAGAGCGTTCGGTGTAGCCAGGCCTGATACAGGGATCCTCGTGGTCTAAAGTGTGGCTACTGAACGTGGTTAGGTACCTGATGGGTTTGTAGCTACTGAAGCTTCTGTGGCTTATTTTCCTGTGTCTAGGTTTTAATTTTGCTTCAGAGCCTGGAATACTTTCCTAGGTCTCAGAGATGGATAACTGCTCTATACAGCAAGCTCTGCTCTATTAAAAGAAACATTTTAGCTGCAAGACAAGATGGTGAAGGCTGGAAAAACTAATACGTTTTTCTTTGCCTTTAAGTATGCAAGAGCCAAATCCTGTGAGGTGCTGGTATATCTGCCATGGTTAAAGCTACTTGCAGTCAGTAACCCCAGCTGGGGTTTGGCCCATGCTGGTGATCTGTGAGCCTGTTCCAGTTTTATGCCGGAGTTTTCCAAGAGTTAACACTGGACGATTTGTATTTTTATGGGTGTAGGCTGACTAGGGCTATTGACAGCAGAACTAAATGCATCAATATCCATAGACTTCCCCTGACTATACAATATAAATCATGAATGGCTGTGACTGTGCCCTTGTTCAAACCACAGCATGGCAGTTGCTAGCTGGACAGTCTTTGTGCATAAACGTAAGCTTTCTTGAAAGAGCTCTGCCCTTCTGGGGCAAGTGGGAGCTTCGCCGTCACCTTCAGCAGTGCAAGAGCAAGTCTGGGCTGGTCAGAGTGATGCAGCCCTCGGCGCACGCCTTGGTGATTGAGATGACCCTTCATCCCTTGAGCTTTGGTGGCAGCTGGGCTATGGGGATGTACCAACGGGCAAGAGACTTCTGGGCTATCGGATCCGGGCCTGGACCTGAGCAGCTTTCCAGGCATCACAAAGTGGCTTTGCAGATTGATTTCAAATCTGAAGGACGTTATGGGAAGTGGCACGCACATCCATATTAGAAAACTGTACAAATGTATGCTGGCACTGCAGCCAGCCCACCATGGCGGCACGGCCCTACTGAGCATGGCGGGGCAGGTGGTAATTGCCACCAAGACCCTGCCTGAGCTATGACAGGACTGACCACCTTTGAGGTGACAAAGGGTTCAGTGAGAAGGCTGGCAGCAGTGAAAGCCCAGGATGGTATAATTGCCTTTACTGTAGTGCTCGGGGCGGGCGTGAGCAGGACAGGAGTGCACGTTCGGCAGGTCCAAGCCCAAAGTGAAAGAGCCATTGCTTCATGGGGATGTCCAAGAGGAGCTGTGACACCTGGATGCGTCCAGGTGGCAGGGATGTGGGGACGTGTCTGCCTTGTTCTCGGGCTGCAGATCCGGGGTGGAGGCAGTGCCCTGATGGCCCTGTCTGCACTGGGTGAGGAAGGAGCAACGGGGGTGCTTGTGGGGGCTGAAGGAGAAGCTGTGATTGAGCCACACTGAAATTAAGACAAAAGATGGGCAGAAATAGAGAGCACAAGAAAATGAATCGACAAAGGTATAATGGAAGAAAAAGTAGAAGAGGGTCTAACAAGATCCCAGCTATGTCAGAATGAAAAGGGATTATATTTGTGTCTGTAAATCCCTCACTGGAGCTGGTATCCATATGTGGAAGAAAGCGATACTGCATTTCTCCTTCCACACACTATTTCTGGTGCTCTCTAAAGTCATGCCCAAGACTTGCTGGTATTTCATGAAGAAAATGCTGTCTTTTGGGAAAGCAGTGCCAGAGTCCAGAAAAATAGATACTTTAATAGCCATGTGATTGAATAGATGTTATTCTTTCCCTTGTTTTTATAATAAGAAAAATAATTTGGTGAGAAAGCTTTATCACTTTAAAGACTGACAACTTCCATCATTTAAACCCTACTACTTAGATATGGAGAGGGGAAAGGGGAAAGTTGCATGTCCCTGAAGAAAACAAGCAAAGCATGCCAGAGCCTCTGAAGTGCTGCGATTCAGCTGGTGGAGAGCCTGCAAAGGCAACTCGAACTTCTGAGCCAGGGCTCCTGTGCCTCCGTCCACCCGTGCTACGGGGAGATGGTGCTGTGTCTCCTTGTGGAGAGAGGCAGGTGGGTCCCTGCTCTAGCAAAGGTCAACTTGGTGAGTTGGGATGCAACTGCTGGATCTTGGCAGTGGAGGTGCAGAGCTGAGAAGTCCAGGGGTGTGCACAGTCACATCCACGGTTGACCTGCCCTTCTTGAAGAAGCATCAGCAGGAGTATACGGCAAGATCAACCAACCCTGCCCCTTGGTGATAAGAAGTAGCCTGAAGCCCTGCTGTTGTTGTTGATTTGGAGCCCTTTCTTGGAAAAAGCCAAAATTATTCACCCTCAGGACACAGTGGTTACAAGCAGAAGGGCAACGTTTTCCAACATTTTTTTCCAGACAAGTATAAATACACATGTGAATATTTTGTGTGCTCATGTCTGTTTTGCCATGTTCTTGGTTGCAAATGTCCTTCCCCCACCTAGGCAGAGCAATCAAATATCCCATGTTGACATTTTCGGCTCAATTTTTTTCCGATGATATTCTGTGAACGCTTTGAGGACTGATGCATGGAGAAAGGGATCACTTTGTTTGCATGTCTGGGAGCAGGGCAGAACATAATGGGCTTAAATGTGCTGGGGAAGAGTTGGGTGTTAGGAGGACTGTGTCTGGTGGTGAGGATGGAGCGTGGTGACAGTCCTCCCTGTTACGGGTTTAGCTTGTGTAGCTAAATGGTGATGGAGGTATATGGCACACTCTGTACAGCTGAATCGGAGCCTTCTCGTGATGCTAAGTGAGGTGAAATGCAGGTACAAAACATGCATCTGAAATTGCACTTCTGAGGCTTTCTCATCGTACACTGAAGTTATTTTTCTTTGACAACAGACGCAGCTCCTGTTTTGGATAAGGGAGCAAAGTCTGCTCCACCTGCGAAGGATGAGGGCGGCTGCTGAGCTGCATCAACCTGCAAGTACAAAGGCAAGGCTAACAACAAATGTTAAATCTCAGGTGAGTCTTACATGGGCAGAAAATCCTTCCTGTTCACGGTGAATATGCTGTCAAATACCCCAGCAAGCAGAGGAGGAGCAGGAGATGTTGGTGTACCTGGGTGAGGTTTTTAAAAGTGCAGTCATAGAGCTGGGCTGCTCAGGTACATGACGACAGATTCACATTTCCAAGGTTTGCTGTGGCTTGTGGGCAGCTTGAGGAGAGCTCTGTGCCAGGGACATGGCTGTGAGGCTGCTGGGGGTGAATCTCCTTCTGAAAACTCCCCATGGTTTGTTTTAGAAATAGATATTTGTTACTCACCCTGCCGTTAGAGATGGTCTCCAACAACCCCTGCACCTCTGGGCAGATTCAGGTTTCTGGTTTGGGAATCCACATTACACATCTTGCAGTTTGGCTCCAATTTCCAGTTCATAAAGGAGCTGGAGCTGAGGCAAGGCTCCTAGATTGCTCTGCGCTGCTCTGGGTTAAACTCCCAGCCATCCTTCTTTTACTGTTATTGCTTTTGAGGCTGTATTTTTTTATCATTTGGTAGTCTTTGTAAAATGGCTGTAAAATGAAAATAATAACGGTAACCCTCTGAGGCTTTGAGCCTAACAACTGCTGGAAGCAGAGCTGCAACCTGCTGCACTAGGTCCTGGTTTGCTCTCCAGCACTGCCTGCCTCCACTTTGACATTAGGAAGCAGAAACTTATGATGGCAAAGTGTCTACCCTGGGAAATCCAGGAGAGGAGGAGGAGAAAGGCACTAACCTGGGCTGCTGGGGTCGGTAGTGTGCTCACAGCAGGAGAACGATGAAGGAAATCCTCAGTCGGTCCCCACCGGCTTTCCTTTCCAAGCCTAGGTGGCCACAAGTATGACTTTCTTCCTTTAGGAAGAATAATATTTTTGAATGTGCAGAAGACCAAAGAGCTGGGTTTACTGACAAGCTCTTCAAGGTTGTTGTTGGATGGAGATGCTTTGAGATGAGCAGTGCCTGGTAGTGACACTACTTATTAGCGCTTAAAATAGCCTCGCTACAGGTCTGGAGACGGAACAATTCGTGTAGCCTGAGGTGAAGTTTAAAAAGAATTTGAACTGTCAAAAGCAGAAAAGGGCACTTGAAAACATAACACTCTGCTTTCCCAGTTACTTGTGTAACTAAATCAGCTAACCCATGTGTCATCTACAGTCCAATTCTCCTTTTATAGTAAAAACAAATATTGGAGGGACTCGGGGCCAAATGCTGCTTTTTTTTTTTGTCAATCTACATTGTTGGCATGGTTTCCAGAGCTGCTGAGATATCAAGTCTTGACCAGAGGCAGGAGAAGTGATGATGGTTTGCACCTTTCAGAGCTGGGCTGCATCGCTGCCGCCTTCCAGGGAAGACCTCGTGCATCTCAGCAGCGCTGATCCCCAGCCCTCCTTCCCTGAAAGGCGTGCTCAAATATTATCCTGGCACGAGCAGCTGATACCCTTGAGTGTCTGAAACATCTTTGTTTCCTGCAGGTTTATCCAGTGATGAATTTCCCAAATGCTGTGATGAATCGAGCTTCCCCGAATGCCGTAGCACAGCATGGCTCTCAGCTTGCACCCAGGTCTGGCGTGCTGGGGCAGGCGAGCGCAGCGCAGCTCTGGGGGGGGGTGCACGGCCCGTAGCACGGGGGAAGAGACCCTGCCTGCCTGGTCCCCGCATCGCCCTCCTTGTCCTTCCCTGCTAGGGTGCTTCAAACAGCCTCTGAGGTGTCAGTGAAAAGGGTTTTGAGCGTTGTGACTGTTGATGTGAAAGGGGAGATTGCTACTTGTCAAGGGCAAATGGACCTTAAACCTTTAATCTGCGAAGCAAAGAAAACCAGTGATGAGCTAAAAGAATGAGTGAGCAGGGCGAGACAGCTCTGGCCCCGCAGCTGCTGGTTTGCAGTCGCAGCTCCTGTGCTGGCTGTCGTGCGTGCTGGTGCAGCCCAGCTGCTCCGCGCCTGCGTGGGCACATGGAGGGGACACCAGACGTGCGGCTGAGCTGGGGCACCTTGCTGGGAAGCGGGATCTCAACCCCGGCCAAACACCAAAAGCTTTGGGCTGGGGTATCACAACCTGCGGGAAGGGTGCTGCCCTCCCATTTCCCAGGGAAACGGCGTATCTCACAGTCATGGTTTGTGCACAAAATGAGGAAAAAATACTTTCCTCAGAGGGGTGGGGAGGACACACAAAGCCCAGTACGCGTTGCTTTAGAGGTCTGCCGCAGGTGCCTGTGGGTCTGTTGTCTGAGCTGGATTTGTTATTCTTGTGGTCTGAGACAAATCACCAGGCAACTTCCTGTCCTACAAAGGAGAAAGTAGCAGCAGAAAGGGAAACTGTCTGTTGTGTGCGTGGGGATGAAAATACGGCATATGACAGAAAGTTCCCCTGATGTGTGGTTGCTCCATCCCGTGACTGAGGGTCCCCCCTCAGAGCACCACGGGCTGCTGCCTGTCACCACCCCAGCAACACGGTGCTCTGGGCTGAGCCGTGGGTCAGGTTTGCCGTCCTGGCCAAGTCAAGGTGTGGTGCAGCCCAGAGAGAACAGGGAACTCGGCAGGTGCCTCACCCCAATGCTAGATCTCAGAGCTGGGGCTTGAGCACAGGTCACAAACCACTGCCTGCCTCTGGGGCATTTGCTGGGTCTCTGTCCCAGCTTCATCACTAGTGAAAAAGCAAATTTGACCCTGAAGTAAGGTGTTTAACTTTTTTCCACAACCACTGCTGCAACAGAATACTCTTCTGTATGGGAGTGAGCCTTAGCTTCATTTTTTCAGCATTTATGAGTGAAGGGAGATGGGGAGACAGGTCCTAAAACTGTCTTCCCATAGCAAAAAATATGTGACTGCATAAGCCAAAATGGTCCTGGCCTTGTCCCAGTAGGGTTGGATCAGTGGAAACAAAAGCTCTGGGTTTAAGATAGTCACAGTGGATCAAAAGCAGTTCCACTGAGACTGTGGCTGCACTCCAGTAAAGATGACTACAAATTTCCTTTTGTAGCTTTGTACCCCGTGAATCTTGATAATAAAATGGCACCATGCGTTAGTTCTTGCCTTGATCTTTCAAGATAGATTGTAGGCAGGTTTCTCGCTACTGCTCTGCGAGTGGTATGCGACGAGCAGTGCGGCTGCGGTGTCTGACTTGCTGACAGTCATTGGTAACCTCGGCTCTGGCTTAGATGAAGGTAGTGTTCACACCTTTTTTAAAAAAAGAAAAAAACTTTTATAATAAAGCTAAAGGAATAGGTGGGAGAGGATGAAGTCAGCCTAGAGTCCTGGTTGTGAAACCTGCTAAACTCGGTGGGACACACCCATTGATTTCAGCGAGCCTTAAGCCCAGCTTTCCAACGGGACTGTACTTGCTTCGTTGCTGTTGCAGAGCGTCCAGTGTTTGGAGCGTATTTCACCTTCCTTGTGACTGCTACATGGACATGGCTACAGACCTTCTTTCTTTAAAAATGTCATTAATGAACTATGACATCTTACAAATGAACTGATGCTGACTGCAGTGTTATATCCCTCCTAAAACTAATGATTGGGTGTTTTCTATTTGGCTTAGAAAATAGAGGGGGGAGAAAACCAAATGTAAGCGCTCCTGACTTTATTTTGGATGGTTTAAATGCAGTGGTGGTTGGTGCAGGAACTCTAGAAAATGTCTTTGAGTGTGTGCAGAGTAAGGGCTGAGAGTTAAACTTTCTCCTGTGTAGAACTCTTATGAAATAGTCTTTATTTTTAAAAAGCTTTTGTATAGACTCTTTAAAGTAGGTGAAAGGAATATTTCATAAAGATGACTGAAGAATAGATGTGCTCCTAGGAGCTTTGAATAAAAAATAAACGTTGGTAACAGATATGCCAGCCTTAAATATTTTATCAAACTAGAATTATTTAACTAGAATTTTGGTTTGGATCAATAAAGTGTGGGAGACCATAGGAGCTGGACATGGGGGATTTTGATGCTCTCAAAATATTTCAAACTTTGATTTGGAAATGATTTTCCACTTCAAAGTACAGAATTTTGTACTTTACATAACTAACACAAAGTGAAAGCCTAAATATTTGACTGACATTTTTTTCTGGAATCTAGAGGTTGTTTTGGTTCGGAAAGAAGCGAAACTTTCAAACCTTTCATCACGTTTTTCAAACCAGATGTGAGGGCTCAAGGTTCCGACTGACTCCAGAGGTCAGGAGGGCTTCGCGTCCTCTGTTTGTCACTTCACTGTCCCCGCACCCCTGGGCAGCGCCGTGAGCGTTACCTAAACCTCTGCAGGGAATAGCTCCGGGGGAGGCAGCTCGGACGCATTTATGGGCAAGCACTGCAAAGCTTTTCAGACAAGGAGAATTTCAATATCATTCTTTGATTTATGCTCTTAGTTACTTTTTCCGTGATTATTTCATGGCATCGAGATTGCATTGTAGGGAAACAAATCGCTCTGGAGAGCTACAAGGGGGGGAAAAAAAAAAAGAGTGTATTTAGTTTATCATAGCAAACCCATCGGTGGAGGAAAATGAGGGTGATTCTGTCTTCCAGCAGCGAGTGCGGGGCGGCGGCGGCCGTTCCTGGACCGACAGCACCATCTAGTGAGGTGCTGCCCGAGGGCATCCTCTGCCCCGGCCCCGAGGGCATCCTCTGCCCCAGCCCTGAGGGCATCCTCTGCCCTGGCCCCTGCTCTGGTTTTCCTTGGGGAATGTCAGATCCGGTGGATTTGCCTCCTGAAGGAAACAGCCAAACTTTGCCGGGCTTCCTCACGCCTGGCATCGACAGGTTTTCCTGAGAGCAGGCAGCGGAACATCCCAGCTTCTGCCTGCTTGGGCAGTGGGAAACAGCTGGCCAGATGCTTTGGGCTCACTAGAAGGGATGGAGAGAGGAAGAGGCTGACAGCGGCACCGGAGGCATGTGCTGCGTGTGCCTTTGTCAGAAATAGGGCTGGATGTGTAGGTGTGCAGGCAGTAAAAGAGAAGCAAGCAATTCTCTGAACTGCAATCATTTCAGCCTTTGAATTATACCTTCTGCAGGTGTGTTTGCGTGCTGGCACAGTGGCCGTGAGCGCTAGAATCTGAGCTGCTCTGTTGAAGCCGAGGAGAGTTGACATCTGACTTTGGTGAGGATGGTCCTTTTAGAGGCCCCAATATCCTGGAGACACCCTGTTCGCAGAGTGGCAAATGTGCCTGTTGGTTCCCTCACCCTCCACAAGCAGGGTGTAAGTACGTACGTTTTGTGGACCCCAAACCGCAGCAGCACCACAGAGCCCCGTCGGAGCCTGGAGGCACTCGCTAATGCAACTTCCGCCGCCGGCGCGGGGTTTCCAGCCCCGAGCACCGACAGGAGACGTCCATTTCTCAAGCCAATGACAGCTGTGTCCTTGAACAGCGATGGTGAAAGAAGAATTGATCAGGTGACACCTTAAGGTGTAAGAGTTTATTTTTTGGGGAAAAGTGCACAGCTGAAAATGCCAGGGAGAGAACGATGCAGCTTCAACCTGGAGTGCAGGCAGGGAGGGAGGCTGTGTTAGAGGGCAACCAGGAGGTTTATTTCAACAAAGAACTCAGGGAACACTTGTTAATGTTTCATGTTGGGGCTAAAAATGGAGAAAATACCGTTCCCTTCCTTTTTGAAAAGGCGGGTGGAGTGGATGTTAAGTGGGAACATTAATAATGTTGCTCTTCATGTGGCATTTAAAGATGCTTTCATTCCATGTTGTGTGCTTATGAGTCACTTACAAGGTGTTTTCACCAAGACCTCCTATTTTCATGGATTTTATTGCTTGGGAAAATAAAATCCATTTTGGATTAAATAGGACAGATTTATTTTCTTTGAGGTGTGAGAAAAAAATAGCTCTGGAAAGCTATGGCCATAACTTCAAATATGGTTGTTGAAGTTGTTGTCTGTAGAACACCCACTTTTGGGGAAGGTTATATTTTCACTTGAATGAAAGCGTTGCCCCAGTTTTCCATTGTGGACTCACAAAACAATGAGTTTTTGAAGAAGGGATTGTGATTGTCTGTTATGGCACCCAATTTCATCAAAAAAGAATTGTAAAACATAGTTCATATAAGAGCTGCACCTAATAACAATGTTCCTACAGTGCTGCCCACCCTTCTTATGCAATAATGTTCACTTCTCCTTGAGGGATGCTTAAAGACAATACGAACTCACGTGTCTGCATACTGGATAAAATCCTTCACCTTAACCTTTAAACACTTGAAATACTTTTGCTTAATAAAATAGTTTTGGATTTCCTCTGTAGGCAGAATTAGTACATTTGCACATGTAGGGTTGATTTATTGTTTATTTAATGCCCCATTGTGTTAGTTCTAGATGCATTTCAGACTTTCTGAGACTCAGGTGTTTAGTTTGTGAGATGATGCAAATCAGCGGATCTCAGCTGAAGCCTGTATTGACTTGATCGTAATCCAGATTAATGCTTCTTGTCTCTTAAACTGCCTCTTTGATCTGTTTTGCAAAAGTCTTTTCCTAGTTAGTCAGAATGCAACGTAAATCAAAACTTCACCCCCAGTTATCTCTTCGTCTTTGCACGTTTGTGTTTCTCTTGCTTGGGCGGAAATCCTTCCGCAATGCTGTTAGCCCGGCTGGGAGTGTGAAGCACCCAAAACGTTGGAGAATTCCCGCATGGCATTTTTAGCAATCTGAATAAACATTTTTACCACTCACATTGTCAATTCAGCAGCAGCAGATCATCTCTTCTTGCTGATTCCTGGGCAGCCGCCCTGACTTTGGTGTGGGAGAGGAGAATTTGGTTCTTGTCCCCTGGCGTGGGGGTCCCGCCTGCTTCCCAGCCTCCCTGTCTTCTCTGCAGGGGTCTGGCACCCAGCATGTGCAGAGGAGGAGGTTTTATGCAGTCACTGGTTTTGCATGTCCCCTGCAGTAATACTTGATCATGTCACTGTAACTCAGGTCGGCTCAATGGATTAGTAGAAAAGAGAATAATAAGGATGTTTTCCCAAATTAAAAAAAATGGGCAGCTGGGGACAGAGCTGAGCGTTTGTGGCTTTGCTCCCAATAACGGCTGAACCTTTCTGCAGTTCAGGATGGCAGCCGGCATACTGGGTGCCTGAAAATGCTGTGTGGTAGGAGTTTGTAAGCAGGAAAAAGAGGTGGATCACACATCTATGCAGAGAACAGAAAAATTGAGAATGATTTTTCTAAGGCTTCATCACCGAGAGGCAAATCTGAAGGGAACAAAACCTCATTAGTTCCACTGCTTGCGGAGATGCGTTTGCTTTCCTTTGTTTCTCCTCCACCACAAAACAGATCACTTTCTCCCAATTTCCTTTGCTGAGATACATTATCCCCTCGCCGGTGCTGCCGCTCTGAAGGAGAGAACAGAGATGGATCTAAAGCTTCCCTGCCCAGCCTGCCTGCCTCCAGAACAGATTTGATTTGTGATGGTTTATGTATGCATTTTTCTGAGCAAGAACGAGGATCCGGTGAGCTGTGGGAGCCCAGACTCCCTCCTCCTCCTCCTCCTCCCCCTGACAAGCCAGGTATGGCTAGCACTGGCATCTCTATGGGTGATGGGACTGATGCTGAAGCCTTATGTAGCAGAGCAGGCACCCTGGTCAGTCCTGCTGCGCCTGTCGTCAGCTTGAGCTATGGACGGGGTGTAAGGTGCTGGTCTGCGGTAAGGGCTATAGGGTGCTGGCTGGCCGGCGGTGCTGCCTGCCATGGTGTACTGGAAGGCGACATTGTGAAATTTTGGTTTTGCAACAGGAGC
Source organism: Fregata magnificens (assembly GCA_013389945.1). NCBI lineage: Eukaryota > Metazoa > Chordata > Aves > Suliformes > Fregatidae > Fregata > Fregata magnificens. The sequence continues at coordinate 388,508 of WAAD01035091.1, forward strand.
AAATGTCAGAGCATCCTCTCTTCTGTGTTCTGGTTGCCCAAGGGCCGGGTGTCGGGGCTTGCCCGGAAGGGGGGACTGCGCGCAGCTGCCCGGTGCCCCCGCAGTCCCAGCAGCAGCCGTACCCTGGCACGGGGCTGCCGGCGCTGCCCGGCCCGAGCTGCAGCAGCTCAGCACGGCTCAGGGTGGCCGAGGGCTGGGCCGGTGTCCAGGCAGGAGGGGACAGAGGGTGCAACACTGGGAACCGGGAAAAGTCTGACAACGTGATCTGCAGCAGAGCGAAACACTGGGAGTTTGCTGGGTGGGTGCTGCAGACATTGTGTAAACTGCAAGTTTCTTCTAAAAGCAAGAGATTTGAGAGCTGGTGTTTCCCACCAGCGTGGGCCCGTGCTGTTGGCACGGGGCTCTGCCCTGTCACACTGGAGCAGAGGATGCTGCGGCGCAGAGTGAGCCGGGAGGCAAAGCAGGTCACGAGATATAGCAGTGACTTTGTTCCAGATGATTAGAAGGAGTGGGCTGATTCACAGCAGACTGTTTTCTGAGTGAGTTTGAAATCAGTGAGGAGATTGCTCACCATCAAAATAACTTAGTTCGGCAACTGATTTTGATAAAAGAGCGCTGAGCTGGACAAATCTGCCTGAATGAATTCCCCTGGAAGATCGTTTTCAGATCCATTTCTTTTTCTCATCTGTCCAATATTTCAAAGCAGCGGATGAGATGAAAAAGCTGGGAAGGCAGGCAGCCTGGGATTTGCCTTTGTTCTCTGCTGCGGCTGTGTGCTGCTTTCCAGCCTCCCGCCTGCCCCATCGCTTGATCTGGCCCGCGAGCCTGAGACGCTGCAGCCCCTCTCTGCAGAAGCACTGGAAAAGATCTCATCGTCCGGAGCGTTACATGCCGTGTCAGACACCACACACGCTACTCGCAGTGTTCCTGGGGACCCCTCTTCCTTGCAAACCAGCAGCAATTAGTAACTGCGCTTTGGGAGCGTTTCTAGACGTCACCTCTGTTGAACCCCTCTTTCACACGGGCATTGCTGCGACTCCCCATCCCGGCGTGGAGCTCTCCGCACCCCCCCGGGAGCTGGTAGACTCAGGGCCTGGTGCAGACGGCAGCCGTGGGTGCAGCATCGCACGGGGATGGCACAGCTTGTGAGGGGCAAGGGCAATGGGGAGTGAGAGTCAAAGGGAGGGGGGGAAGGCGAGGGAATAGTAAAGGATGCAAACCACCCTCTGTAGAAGAAGGAACCTGGCTCATCATCAAGACATTAAACGGTAGTGCTGCAAGTCAGTAAATGCCAACAGCCACCTTGCCTTCCCGTTTCCTCCTAGGACATGAACGCTTTCCCACTCTGTCCCCTCCAAAACCCACGGCGTTTCAAGCAGAAGAGAGGTAAAACATCTTTTTCATCTGTTATTGAAATATGTCCAAAGATGCGACAAGGCGTTTTCTGCCTCCTATGGAGAGTGAAATGATGGCCGTTGAGCCGTGGCGGTCCCGGCGCCGGCACCATGGCAGTGCCCCTGCGTGGGAGGAGCTGAACGACTTCCTCTGACATCGCCTACCGTCTTGTTGAAACCGAGCGGTGAGATTAGCCCTGCTTATGCAAAGGGCTGTAATGGGTGATGACAAGCAAATCAAGTGCACTGAATTTTGGTTCCTTAGTGACAGACCTTTAAACCAGCTCTTTGCTGAGACTGGGGGCTTTGCTCTTAGGGAAAATCACAACAATTTAGCCTGTAAAAAAAAAATCTCCGCATGGACAACCTTAAATGAGGCATGGAAATTGCTAATGAATTTTAACTGGTCTTTTAATGTTTTTTTTTTTTTTTCCCTTGTGATTAAAAAACTTTCAGGAGATCACATCAACTATGCATTTTCAAACTACCTGTTTTTATTCTTTTTTTTTTTTCCCAGCATCTTATATATTTCTGAGGATGAAGCCAAAGATGCCTTCATACAGTTTGCAGCCAGCAAATGCTGCTATAGGACTGCCCCACCACAACGCATGGTGATCCGGAGCCTGACTGCATTGAACACATATCGAGTAAGGAGGTGATGTTAGTACGCGCAACTGTGGGATAGATTTGTACCTCAGCCCACTGCACTAAGAAATTACTTCAGATATGTTTTTGAGATGTGTAATATAAAATGAAAAATTCTTGAGCTTTCAGCTTGTGTTAGGTTTCCAATATAAAAAAAAAGAAGTAATTGCACATCACTTTCTTCGGTAAGTGTAAGGACTCTCTGCAGAGGTCAGCACCGGAGCGCAGGCTGTGATTAGTGGCACTGGACTCTGGTGTTTATCACGGACTGAACACACGTGCCAGGAGCCCACGGGACCAGGGACACAGGACACTTGCTGCCACCCCTCTGTGGGACGGGGATGGCCGTGTGCTGGCCTGCACGGAGGCAGCCTCTCAGCAAGGCAGGAGTCAGCTTTGACTTTTGTTCTTTCCCAGCTGCTGCTCTTGCAGCAGGAGGTCAGTGGTTGCAACACAGGAACTGGTTCCAGTCCCTTGAAGCTTGGTGCGTGCTGGTGTCGGTGGGGAGCGGGGCTCAGCATGCAGATCTGTCCCCTTCCAGCAGTCTCTCTGTCACCATTAATTCTCATTTGGTTTTGCCAGTACAAGCTGCAAACGTTCACCACGAGCAGGAGCACTCTTCCAGCCAGTGAGCCCTATGGGGGTAAGCGGATCGGCGTCCTCAGGGAGCAGGGAGCTGACTTTCCTGGGGCCGTGCAGGACAGGGCAAAGCTGCTCCTCTCCCTCTGCTTTGGGCAACTCAGCAAGGCTTTCTCCAAAGAAAACGTCAAAGATGTCATGCATGGGGATTGCACGAGCCGGCGAGCTCTCCCGTCCCTGCACCCAGCCCGCGCCTGGGCTGCAAGGGGTGACGGGTGCTTCCTCCTGCCAGGTCTGCTGAACTTGCTGATGTCCAGTCCCTGCAACTGGTGGTACCTGGGGGACCGGGCTCAGCCTCTTAGAAAAGAGCTGCAGCCAAAATAGAGGTGAGGGGAGCACCAGGCAGCTGGCACGGTTTGGGGTCTGCTTTTGCAGGTGATGGGGGTGGCAGTGGCTGTCCCCATCACCAGCAGAGGCGGCCCTGGCCCTGGGTGCTGAGGGGCATCCAGGCAGGTTCCCCGTGTCCCTACCACTCTGTATCTCTTCTTGCCTTGTTCCGCCACCCCAGGCAGGTTTGTGGACTCTCCAGAGATGGCGGTGCCCCTGGGGCCCTGGGATGTGGCCGTGGATCCCCCTCCTCTGTTTGCTGACTGTGAGATGCGTCTGCCAGTGCCTCACACCTACAGGGTCCAGGTGAGCTCCCCACGGTGGCTCTTCTGCAGCGTTCGCCACGGCACAGGGTGCTCTGCCACGTGTGCCGGCAGCGCTGCAGGGCTGCGGCAGGTGAAGACACCGGTGTGGCATCCCTGATCGGCCTGGAAAACTGCCCTGTGAGGGGCTGCACCTGGGGTTCGAGCTACGCTTGGTCCAGCAGTGAGGAGCTCCAAGCCTTCGTGGCCTGACCCTGCACCCACTGCAGCCCATGGCCCCGCTGACCCCGCTGTGGGACCAGAGTCCAGCAGCATCCTGGTATTCCAGCTGCGAATGCCAGAGCACGCATTTATTTTAAACCCACTGGACTATTATATTCAGTTCTGTATTTTTGGATAAGTATCTGTTACATGTACCTATTTTGACAGAGTTATTTTTACTCATTAGAACAACCATTTTTTGGTGTGCCATTATATTTATTGCTTCTTCCTTTCGTGGCTTAATGATAAGAAAAGATAACTCTGGTTCTGGCAGGAAGCAGTGTTTTTTTTGCTTGAACTAATGATAGTATTTTAATATCTTCGGATAAAGGATTAGCACTTGGTTTTGGCAAAGAACTGCTTTTACTGCTTGAAATAGTCTGGAGTGTGCATTTTGAATGGGCAAGTTGCCATTAAAAATTATTTGTACCCACCCAAAAGAACAAAGCCCAACTATTTTTACTCCTGGGATAAAACAAACAAAATCAGGCAGAAAAACCTATCCTAACCGGGGTTTAGGGTGAGCACAGCTAGTCTGGAGAGAACGCCTGGCCAGCTCCTCCTCTTCCCATTCAATGCTGGTTTACTATGAGCCAGAGCATCCTTGGGCAGGTATTCCAGCAGACGCCTGTACAGAAGAGACTCTTCCAGCCGGGTACAGTCCTGCTCCTTCCAGTGCCTGTGCCGGATCTGAGCACACCTGGGGTGTGTGGGTTACATGGCAGCCCTTAGCCCTCTCGACCAGGTGGTTTGAGCCTCCTGCTCTTCTTGATCCAAGGTGATCTGCAGAGCGAGGTTGCAATGAGCCAGGTTTGAAGGTGTTTGCCGATGAGCGGTGGCAAGGGGCGTCCTGCGCATCTCCCGGCAAGCACGCGGTTCTCGGTGCCTGGTGAGTGACTGCCCTGCTCCATCTGCTCGGCTTCCAGGGCTGTCCCAGCTGCTCCGGAGCTGGTCGTGCCCCATGTGGCAGCTGCAGAGGACCTGGAATGGTATGCTGGCCTGGGATCCTCGCGGGATTGCTCCAGATATTGTCTCCACTGTGAGAGAGAATGCAACATGTGTATTTTAAAAATACTTTGAAAAGTGTATGACACCAGCTAACCTCCCTTGTCATCCCCTTTCTTTTCTTGAGCTATGAGATGAGCAAAGAACTTTGTTGTGTGAAGATGACGAGGCAGGACCTCTCCTCCAGGTCTCTTGGACATTGCCTCTGCAATCGTTCTCCCAGGCAGAGGGGATATACAAAATTGGGAGTTTAATATGGGATGATGAAACAAGTTTCCTCTGCTTTCTGAGAGGAGAAGGCTACCGTACATCCCTGACTGGTTTCTCAGAATGAAGAGCAAAGTGTGAGGGAAGAGACATAAATCACTGTACAGCAGTTTAAGAGCTGAAGATTATGGGGCTGATTCAAGACCTATAAATCTCCGGAAAAAGTTTGTCAGCTGGAGTTAAATAGGGCCCCATCTTCTTTGAGAAAAACAAGATCCAATTTATACTGAATTGGGTCAAAACTACTAACACTCTAAAATGAAAACCTGGTCATGTAGTAAAACCATTCCACATGGCTACTCAAGGAAACAAAGAGCATTAGGAAACATCAAATACAGGCACCTCAAAAAAGTTGGAAAAGCAGTTAGGCTTTCCCGGGGGTTTTGGACAGAGACTGATTGCTGCGCTGGTGTCCCTTCGTATGGGTTTCACCGAGACGGAAAGATAAAGCAGCAACGTCAATAGCGAGGTTTTAGTGCTGATGGCTGGAGTAGAGAGTGTCAGGACGTGCCTGAAGGTTTGTCACGTGAGCATGGTGCTGAGGTGTTGATAAGGACTAATATGAACCAGTTTCCTACTGAAAGTGCTTCTCTTATATTTGTAAATATTATTTTAGTTAACTGTCCATCTGTAGTCAGCTCAGGTTTTAGTTTTCTAGCACAAATAAACATCCAGAAAGGTCCTCTCAGGTTTTTAGTGCTGGGTTTGGCTAAGAAGCTGTTTTTCGGCTGTTTGGGAGGGGTAGGTGTCAGTGCAAGCGAGGAGGTGACGGCTGGTGGTAAGGGATGGCTCGTCTCTGGGGCAAATGGGCAGGGGAGATGGTCACAGCGCCTCGTCCTGGCTGGGGGCACGGTTCCCTGCTGGGCTTCTTCCTGGGAGAGCTGCCTGAGTAATCAATCCATGGGATCAGGAACGCTGAAATGCTCATCAGGCTAGTTGGTTTTAAGCAAAGTGTGCCCGAACAGGCGCTGTGATGTGATGGGTGATCAGTCACGGCTTGGTCTTGTTCCTCCTGGAGAGCTGTCCGAGCTCGCCCAAATACAGCCTCTGGGCAGCACCTGCAGGCAAGATCTGATTCTCTGGGTCAAATTATACGTGAGGAATTGCCCTTGCTGGTGACGAGGGCTCGGTCCCAGGAGCCCTGCAGAGCACCAGCTCACAGTGTCCGAGCAGCAAACCAGGTGGCTGAGCAGGCAGAGATGGGCCAAGCTGTGCGGGTGGCTGCGGCACAAGCAAATAGGGGACGGCAGGGAGCACCCAGCACGGGGAAGCTGGCTGCAGAGGGTACCAGGTTATAGATGGCCTCTTCCTGCTGACGGAGTTTATGAACGTCCTGCAAAGCAATGTCAGTGGCATTTGGAGCTATGTTGCTGAGGGCAAGCTGCATGCAGCTCTCCACTTTCAGCAGTTAAGTGCTCGACTGGATATGGGAGGCTTATTGTGAAGGTGAAACTGAGGCATGAAATTCATGTAGGGGCAGAGGGCTGGCAGGGGAAGCTCCTGAACCACTAAATGTAAGTCCCAAAGCAGATGCGTGTGTGCTCTCTGCATGGGATAAATAACAGCCCCCGCTGGCTTCTGCGTATCTGTGTGTGACCACGCACGCAGCCATCGCTCTCTGGGCCTCTCTAAACAGGTGGCATTCAGAAAATCGACCTCAACATTTACAAATGAGAGACATTTTTATTAATATTTTTTATCCTTTGTTTTCTTTCTGCATACAGAGTACCTGCATTTTCTGTGGAGGAAGTGGCAGATACACTAACGATAATGACATTTATAGTCATTGCCCACATTGTAAAGGTACAGGATGGATGAGGTAAGAAAAACTCAAATACCAGTCCAAGTGGCAGCTTGGTTACTAGGATCTCATTATTTCTGTGACAGTGGAGGTGAACAAATAGGTGCCCTCTGAAAACCCAGCTAAATGAAGAGTACACAGCAGCACGTGGTGTGTCAAAAGGCCTGTTTCTAACAGAAAATTATAGCACGTGTGCAGAGCTTGCAATGTGCTTTACAGCTACGGATAAAGCCCCAGGACGCGGTGGCTTGGTAACATGCAGGGTCCTTCGTGACAGCTGGCTTTACACCCACCCTCTGCAGAGTGTTATTAATGGACTATGCCGTTTTAATGCCTTGTTTCCCCAATCAAAAGAAATCTGTAAATCTGTTCTTTCCTCTGCAGAGACTTTCAGTAGGCAAGATGTAGGGTTTTTTTTTTTCTCCCCTTTAGAGTTATTAACTAAGCGCTTAGCTGCCAGCTCTCTGGTTTGCTCAGCTCTCCTCTCACCCATCGCCCCTTGGCACCGGTGAGCTGCGGTGGGATGCAGGGCTGCAGACGGGGCATGCTTTCCCTGCAACACTGCTGTGCTTTAAGGCCACTCACGCCGAGCACCTGAATTCATGTGTTTTTCCTTGCACAGGTACTTCTCCTGCCATGGGGAGGGCTGGGTGCCTTGTGCCCGGTGCGGCATGAAGGGCCTCTTGCTCTGCCAGTCGGAGCTGACCATAACCTGGTAAGTGGGAGCCAAACGAAGCCGAGCTGGGCAGTTGGTCGTGTTGTCACGCGGGGGCTGGAGCCTGGCAGCGTGCTTGCGTTACCGGGACAGGGTCAGTGTCACACCTTCAGCTAGAGCAGGCAGGGGCTGCGCTGGCTCCTGGGGTGCGGTGCTGGCTCCTGGGGTGCGGTGCTGCCTTGCACCAGGTGACGCCACGCTCTGGTGACCAAGCAGGCTACTCGTGCTGCTGCTGGTAGTGTTCATGTTCGAGAAAAAGGTGAAGCTTTTATAATTTAGAGGAAAACAATATGCATTGTAAGCCAGTCTGCCCAGCGAGGAGCTGGACACAGCTACACTTAGCTATGCAATGTGAAATGACAGTGTCTACAGTACATGCCTTCAAAATGTTCAGAGGGGGGGAAGGTGCAAAGCCGGTAGAATTAGACAGAGAACTCATGTTTAATAAAAATAACCCAGGATGCTAAACTAGGTCACTTCAGCGCTGTCCTCAGAAGGTATGTCTGTACATCCTGGCAGGCATTCGGGTGCTGCTTGGCCGTGCTTCACTGCTTAAGTCCTGTGGCTGCTTTTCCTTCCTCGGTGCAAGTCGCGCATGTCCCCGCACACGCTGTGAGGAGGGAGGGCTGCCCTGTCCCCCCGCGGGAGCTGGGGGTGCCTGGCCGGGCAGCGGCCAGCGGTCCCCACCTCCGCTGTGTGTGGGAAGATGTCCTCGCCCTTGTGCCTGGCAGCAGGCTTCATGGGGAAGGAGGGGTTAAACACCAAAGAGAAATATCAAAGTGCAGCCGAATTCTGGGTGACAGAGGGTGAAGGGGAACGTGAAGCAGCTGTCCTCTGTGTGCCCCCGCTGCAGCCCGGCTGCAGCTTGCGAGCAAGAGGGTGCGGAGCAGCCGAGGGCAGCTGAGAACTTGCCCTGCTCTTTCCCCAAGGAAGAACAGTGTTGCTGAATACGCTGTCGACAAGAACCAGCGGTTTCCTCTGTCCCGCTTCCAGGAGGTCACGGGGAAGGAGCTCTTCAGTGACGAACGCCACTTGGTAATCTGTGCATTAACACAGCAGCTCCGTTGCTTGTCTGGAAACTACAGAACACACTGACGTGGTTATGAACTTCCATCTAACCACGAAGTAATTTTCAGATGCAGAAATTGAGTAGACAGAAATGAAATAATTTATACAGGAGGATTTCACTATTTGTTAGTGGAAAAACGTAACAGCAGTTTTCCAGTGGCTGTATAACACGCAGCTGTTTGTTTGTAGGTCTCACCGGATCCTTGTGGGTGCTTAGAGCCTGCCTAGATGCTAGAAATACCTACAAGTTCACAGGGTGGTCATTAAGAGGGACCAACCTGAGCTGCAAACCAGAATTATGAATCTCAACACATAGGGATTTAGAAAGATGTGGCTCCACAGCTTGGACCAGAGGAGATGGTGTTGATGAGCCATTGGCGATGGTGGGAGCAGGTCAGGGATGAGCCCCCGGCCGGGGCCCTGCTCGGATGCTGCTCTCCTGCTTTGCCTCCTGGGGCTGAGGGGTGCTCGTGCTCTGCGATATTGCTGTGCACAGTCCTGCAGATGAACCACTGCAATGGAAAGGAGTGAAATAATTCTCTCTAGAGCAAAGTTTGTTTTTAAAACAAAACAAAACAAAAGATCTGTGATGTATATGCCAAGGAGGACACAGACTGTCAACATTTGTCTTTTGCGATGGGCAGAAATTTAGGCATGCCTATTGCAGCTTCATGAGAATTTGCCTGAACTTGTTTAGAAAGTCTCTCTCAGGTGCTGTAAGCGCATCCTCTGCCTCTCGCCTGCCAGGTGACTCCGCAGAACTTCCCCCAGCCCATCGTGCAGGGCACAGAGTCCTGCCTTGCCCTGCATTAGATGCAAGTGTTGGAAGAGACACGGATACTGAGCCAGGTGGGGATGCATCCGGGGACTGAGCTTCATGCAGAGGGGCTGCAAGGGGGATCAAACACCGGGTGGCAGGTGGGGACCTCTTCTCCCCAAATCCCTGTGTAAAACAGACATGTCCAATGGTCATACAACGCAGCAGAGGAACATGGGCCACGGGTTGGTTCCCTCTAATCCAGGAGGACTTGGTAACGAAAAGCAAGTCTGTGCAGGGGATTACCTGGGAAAATGCTGCTGTGCCATTCTGTGAGTGTGGGTCAGTCCTGCCGAGAGCTGGAGCCGGGTAAACTTTCCTGCTGAGTGATGAACTCCCAGAGCGGTGGGGGAAGGAAGGGGCTGGAGGAAGAGAGCTTTAGTCACCCCTGAAGAGCAATCTCAAACTAAAGGATGAGAGCAGGAGTCAGATTTTTCATTCCAAATCTTTTTTTCTTTCTGTTGAAAAAGCACCTAGATTTAAAAAGGGGAATGATTTATAGAGGGATAAAACTATTTAGGAAATGCAGTGTTTGCCTTGAGATTGAGCAAAATTTTTTTGGGGGTGACCTTGAGCAAGTTTTTGGTTGGAAAAATTTGCTTTTGGTGAAACTTTTAAACTGATTTTTCTATCTCAGTCATTCAACAGAAGCAAAGGACTTATGGGAAATTCATTTCTATGCAGATCTTCAACTTTATTGTTGAGCGGCGTAGCAGCTCAATCATTATTCATTCTCTTTATATTAACCACATATTCTTTTCCCAATTTTCCTGTACTACATACAGTACCTGTCACCTACCAGTACAGCATAAAGGCTCTGCTTTTATCAATGCAACAGCAAATTGAGGAGCATTTCTTTAGGCCATTCTTCTCTACTTGTATTAATTCTTTGGAGAAGGAAGAAATCGCTTAGTGCAAAGCCCCTTGGAGTTGACACTAGAGGATGGATAAAAATGTAAAACCTTCTATTTCTTCCCTAAGGCTTTGCATTGAAATATTGTATTTAGTTCACTAAATGTTTCTGAAAATCCCAAGTGAGAGATGCATATGCTAAACTGATGGGACTGTTGGCTTCATCCTGTAATTTCACGGGATATGAGGAAGCAGAGGATTGTGCCCTGTAACTTCCAAATGCACTCACTTGCAGATGTTTCCCAGGACCTGCCTGTTCCATCTTGTGAGAAAGCACCCCAAAAGCAAGTGGGGGATGAGGCAGGTTTGGGGGAGCTGGGCATCCTGGGGGCAGCACATGATGATGTGCATCTTGCACAGGAAGGGCAGGGTCTCCATCCCTTTGGGGCTGACGCAGTAAAACCCTCAAATCTGCTCTTGCTTTGAGGTGAAAAAGAAGGATTTCTGAAACCATTGTGTTGTGTGTTTTTTTTTCTCTTTGTAGGACCTGGATGCAAACTGCCAGACAGACCCAACCACTGTTGCCAGGTGCTGAGGCTGCTTGAGAAGACCCTTTCTGGGCTGCCTTTGGGGCCGAAGGCGCCTTCCCACCTGCCCATGAGCTTTTTGTTGACTGCTTAAAACTGGCAGGGACTCTGAATTAATTCACTCTGTGGCTCAGGAAGCATCAGTTCTGCTACTGTCATCTGAGACAGAAACCCAAGCCACCCTGCAGTGCTGAGGAGTGATGGGTGGCCATGGTCCACCCAGCACAGCCCATCCCATCCCGCTGCTTCTCTGGCTGGGATCCCACCCGCCCCACGCCAGCCCCGGCCCCCCCAGCCCGGTGATAAATAACCGGCAAAATTCCCCCCGTGATTCCCCGTGCCCCCTTTGCAACTGCGGGCTTTGGAAATACATTTCATGGCAGGGCTGCAGGCGGACCGCAGCCCCCCGGGTGGGAGGCGTATCGGCTGCGCGGCAGGGGCTCTGCTGCAAACGGGGAGGCTGGGCACCGCTGCCTGCACTGGTGTCACTCCTGCCTGTCACTCACTGTGCTGTTATCAGGCCCGTAATGGCGTAGGGAGCGAGGTAGCTGGGGTTACCTGCTGGAGGGCAGGGAGCAGGGCCGCTCGGGTCAAAGTCAGCCCTTCTGGAAACTGCATAAAAGGGTTTTCTGGCACGCGGAGGCTGAGGCTCCCTGTGTTTGTTCCTGCTGAGCTTCAACAACTCATTTAAAATTTACTGTAACCTTCTGTAAGCCATGCTCACCTGCCTTTCAGAAACAGCACTGGCACATACCCTCTGCTCTGATCCTCGGTTATAAGTGCTGGGAGAGATGACAGCTCGTTCATAGATCGCTACAGCCATGTCACATTTCTAATTGCATATGATAATCCCCAAATCCCATTGTTTAATGCTGTTAAGCATAACCCATTATCCTATTCCACAGAATTAAGATTTTCCTTTGCTTTTTTTTTTTTTTTTCTTTTAGCTTGTTTTTTCCAGTGAAAGGGGACAATTCAGGAACAATGTTATCATGATCCAACAGGCCGTTTGGTACAGCTTTGTTTTCCTTTATGTCATACTATTCACATGCGTTTAAGGGTGTGAACACTCCTAAGCAGTTATGTTTTTGAGTTCTTTAGAATTATTCTGTGTAGTTTTTAACTGTTGACGCATTTCAGAGTCTCTGATACAATAGGCAAAAATAGAAAAGAAGCACTTTCCAAAGTGTCTCTCCAGCAAAGCACAAAGGCCAGCAGTAAGCACCTAGCACATCCCTAAATAACGCTTTATAGCTACACAGTCAGTGCAGCCATTATAAGGATGCTTGTCAAACGTCCTCCAGGCATTTGACTGGATAGGGACTGCACCATGTACGTAGCTGTGATATAGCCGATATGCGATGGTATACACTGTACGATGGGGCTGTGTGGTTGCAAGTTCATGCCGGGATGTTGAGCTCTTGGAAGGAAGCAGAGCTCAGGGATGCCGGTCAGCTCAGGGAAGACGACAGCAATGTCCGTACCAGCATTAGCTCTGCACGTTTCCTTGCTAAACAGAATCTGTTTTTCTATCTGTCCCGCTGTTTATCCTGTGTCCCCCACGAGAGCTGTGCGGAGGGGCTCTGCTATGGGTAATGGATGGCACGGGCACTGACCTGGGGAATGGGAGCACCCGCGTCTTGACTCACCTGCCTGGAGCCCTGTTTAGCTGAATGAGAAATTTCCATTCTCCGGCATGGTTCACACTACTAAGCATTAACTGTGCTGGAGGTTGCTGTTGCATAGACTGTCTGAACATAACTAAACCCAGCTTGCATTTGCAGTGTTGATTGTCTTGGCTACATTAATTTTATCCCCAAACAAAGGTGCCAGTTTCCTCTGTCCAAGTTTGCATCATGCCACAGCGAATGAAAAAACAAATCTCGCCTGGCTGTTGTTAGAAAAGGCTTCAACACTTGGGGCTTAAGGTTCATGTCACAGCCCAGCTGCCCTTCGGAGGGCTGAGGTGGTTAACTCCCCTGGTTAAAACTCCCCTGGAAGCCCTGGTGCCGTGGAGGAGGTGGTTTTGTGCGGGTCTCCAGAGCTGCTCTGGAGGGCAGCTCTCCCCTGCCTGCCCCTATCACTCTTCTTCATATTTTTAAGAAACTGGCTCACCTGTCAGCCCCTGGCTCCATCGCTGGGCTGCAGCAGCCCTCGGAGCACCCTGCTAATGTGATTAACGCTGCCTGTGATACCGCACAGACACGGCGGCAAAGAGCAGAGCCCCTCCAGGCACACGCGGCTAATGGGTTTTGTTAACATGAAATCCAATTAGGCATTTACTGAGACAGGTTTGGATTTGGATGGGGAAAGGATAATCTGGTATTAATAACCACAGGCAAGTCCTACCCCTTCTGCTGCCCCTGCCAGCGCGAGGGCTGGTGGGGCTGGGGGAGCCGCAGCGAGCGGGCACGCCGCGAAACTTCACTTCTAGGCTCTGCTTGCTCCCCCAGCAGGCTCTGAAGCCCCAGCAGTTGCAACAAGGGTCTAAGCTTGCAAGTAGCACGGTGTAGTTGCAGCCTTGAATGTATTTAGGATGCTTAAGCCATGATTTAAGCTCTAAAGAAAAAAAAAAAGAAATGTTATTATCAATAGCTGCAGTATTTGATTTGGAAGGACCCAAAGGAACGGCAGCTCCTCCAGCTGCTGCTGTGATGGATCAACATCTGGTGAGGCCGAGGCAGCCACAGCTGCCTCCAGAAATCGGTGGCCGTGGCAGTGCTTGCCTTGGCCTCGTTAGCTCTGCCCTTGCCAAAACAGAGCTCTCCACCATTTACTTAGTGCTCCACAGTGCTTAGTGCTTTCAATTGTGTTTATGCTTTGAGCTAAATACTGGACTAAAAAGGCACCCCTCCCCAGCTCACAGGACCCCGGTGTGCTGCTAGTGACACAGTCACACCCCCGCAGCATTAACTGAGTTATTAGGACAGCAATCAGGGCAGACAAATCTCTGCAGAGAAGCAAATCCTTCTCCCCCTGTTAGAGCCCATGCACAGAAATACTTTGCACTGAAAGTTCAGGCTCTTGCAAACCATGGTGCTGGGTCAGAAGTTGGTACTTTTGATGAAAAATGCAGCATTCTCACAGGTGCTTGTGTGGCACCCTGGTATATTGGTGCAGCAAATCTTCTCTTCTGATTATTCAAGCAGATAGCAGCCTTTTGACTACAAGAACAGCTATGGGAGGCTCCTAGGGTCTGGTGAGTAGGGACAGCTCTTAAAAACAGGCTCTTGTCATAATTTATTATCATCAACTAACTGGCCAAAGCCTCTTGTCAGCTGGTTTCTGAGGCCACAGTCACCAGCTCATCAGCTTAACAGCATCATGCTGCTCCCTCTCCGTGCTCATGGGCTGACGATGGCTTAGGGAGACCAAGTGGAGAAAGCACAAATGTGAGATACCCAAGAGGAAGGTAGGAAAGCTGAGGGTACCTTGGCTGCCATGCAGTCATTAGCTCATTGCGCAGCTATCGTGTTCCATGGGGACTCAGCTTTGGTAATGTACAGGGCTTGCATGGGTATGCACACCCAGTGTGGCAAAAGAAAGGCACTGAATGAAGCATTGCTAACGTCTTCTCTAGTATCTGCACTTAAGTTAGCAGGTATTTATACTAGACACTGGAAAAAAGCTAACACCAAGACCTTTGAATATGTGGAATATCGATGTGATGCCCCCGAGGCACCTGGCTGTGTGCAGGTGCACAGGCAACTGCCTCTCTACAGAGTGAACGGTGCCTCGAGCCCCCGCTCACCGGCCGAGCCCCTGGTGAATAGGTAGTATGCCTCACACTCCAGGATTTCAACCACGCTGTGAAGGGGTCTGAAGGATCTTATGGTCTCTTTACACCCCTCCAGCTGTAATATGGTCCCATGTGCAGTCTCCATGATTTCTGACCATCTTCCTCTCCAGTGGGTCTTCCTTTTGGGAAGCCAGCATGGTGTGCATGGGCTGTTCGGCACTTTCCTTCCCAGCAGGCTTCTGCTTCGTCCAGCTTTGACATTAATTCTCAACATCTGCATTGTTTGGCAGAGGGGAGTGGCTCACGGGGGCTGGGTTTCATTGCTGTGAGCACAGAATTTGCAGAAAACAAGGTATGCCAGAGGAGTTTGCTGGGATGGGATCATCTCTGCTCCCAGCCTTTGAAAATGGAACAAGAAATGAAAGCAGACAGTAAGTAAAACTAAAAGAAATACATTGCATGCCATGCTGGCTAGTTTCTCTACTATTTTTATGCAGTTGTACTTCTAGATTAAGAAATTCATAAACTGTGTTTTCAAGTAATATGTTAAAAATAACTGTCTCCAGAACTGAACCTCTCTTCCACCAAACGTCAGCGTATGCACTCGTCCACCTGGTGTTTGTGGAAGGAGTGGAAAGGGTCAGCACGCTGGTTATGCCACGTCTGTGACCTAAAGGTGTTGCTATACATTTAGGTACAATGCAAAGTCCACTGATTCCAGTGGAACAGGGACTTAATCCTTAGAGGTGTGAACTTAGTCCCTGAATCTCTGCTCCTGGGCTGCTGCTTAGTTTTGTCTTTAAGGTGGGATTCTTGGAGTCATAGAATCATAGAACATCTCAAGTTGGAAGGGGCCCATAAGGATCATCGAGTCCAACTCCCTGCTCCTCACAGGGAGTCCACTATAAACTGCCTGACATCGGTTAGAGTTTAAACTGGGGTTTGTTATCTTTTAACAAAATGCTGCTTAATCAAAATATCTGTCATGATGGAGCTTTGATCTTATGCCCTTGACTATATCTTCTTCATTAGACGTTAATATGGTGCCTGAAGAAACTCTAATTATGTGGGGCCCCAGTGAAATATCACTATCACTGATGCTCCTGAAAAGTAATTGAGTTCTGAGGTTCCTTAATTTATGAATGAGAAAAGCTTTGATTAGCTTAAGAAGAAATAATGATGCCACAGGAAGTTTCTGTTTAATCAGATGGGAAAAAAAAAGTTTGTGGTCCTGGGGGTGCCGTGTGGAGTGCTGACATCCAGCTCGACCAGCCAGATGATAGTGAAGCAGTGGGGCACGTGATTGATGGGGGCAAGAACTGCAGGTTGACTGCTAGGGTTTGCCAAAGTTTGAGGCACTCCCAAACTTTCGGCTATGGGTTCCAACCCTAAATGCACTGAAAATGGGGGTCTGCCCGCTGACATCGATGGGCTCTTGCTCAGTCACTGCTTGCCAGCTGCAGTATTTGCTGTCCCCACGGGCTGCCTGGAGGGGTGTGTGGGGAAAGTAGCGTTTGGCCTTGGTTTATACCTGCCTGGGACTTGTCCGTCTCTGCAGAGGAATTTCCCCACACGATAAAATAGGGTTACTGCTCTGGCAGGAGGAACCCAACCCTGCTTCCCATACAGAGGTGCCTTTGTACCAACTTCCCCTCCTTCAGCTGTTCTTTAAAAAGCTAACCAGCAGTCATGCTCCACGTGGTACTGAGCCTCGACATTGCCTGTGAGCACTTCGGGTGAGAGATGAGGGGTCTTCCAGTTGAGAAATAGGGGTTGAGTGCATATGACTGTCACATCTGACTGTTTTAAGCACATGCATAAAAGCCTGATTTTAGACACCCAAGGAACATAAATGTTAAGTGCAGATGTGCCATGTGGATCTTGGGCACCTCAAGAAAGCGAACAGAGGTTTGCACCCATGTAGGTCTTTACTCGGCTTGTAGCCTCACACCCACGTTGCAGCTGATCAGACAGAGGCAGCAGCAGCCCAGCTCTCCTGCCCTGCTGAGCGGGAGCCGTGGCAGTGTCCCGGCAGTCATTAGAGGACAGGGAGTCCTTCTGAGGAAGATGCTCAAAGCTGTTGGTGTCCCCGTGCAGCAAGGGTAGGAACACAGCAGTGCACAAGAGGTTTGGTCATATTTTAACGACCATCTATCATTGCCCTATTTGCTTACGAAAAGGCCGAACCTCTTATAACCTGATTTTATAACCTGATTTTCAACCAAAGGTGAAATCACGTTTTGATGCCAGCTCGGATGAACCCAGTGAGAAGCTGGGCTGTGCTGCAGGAGCCACGCAGGCGGTGTGCTCGGTGCCCAGGACCTTGCAGCACGCTGGGTTTTAGGGGATGCTGTGATATGGGTCGTGCACAGGTCTGACAAACGGGGCTTCGAGTCCAAGGCTGGAGCTCGCTCTTCCGCCGCTGCATGCCATGGGAATTTTGCTGGCTATTTTGGTGTGTCTAGAGCTGGATCCCGATGATACAGAACAGAACCTGAAATACTGGATGAGTAACAGCCTAAGCTCTGAATTTCCTGGCTTTGGTCAAAGTCTATCTCAGACTTATTGTTGTTTTAAAATGGAGCTATGTGTTCATGTTTATAGACTATTGTGATTTCCAACAACATCACCGTAGCAACAGCCGTGCAGTTGATTTATTTACTCCAAATTTGGGATATTTTTAACCTGGTCATTTAAACCATTTCCATTGGACTGGAATTTGGTACTTATATTCTTATCTCCATCTTTTGTTGTAAACAGGTTTTTGTTTAACATTTGCACATTAAAAATAGGCATTCAGGTTCTCTTGGTAACGTGTACAGAAATCCATTGTATTTTGGAATGAAAAGAAAGGATTTGTTGTGATATGGCAGTCAAAATAAGAACCTAGGAGTTCATGCTTCTGGAATATTTCTCCGCAGCACACTGAGGGAAGGCACTCATCCTCCCCCTGCCCTTCTCCTCCCACGCGTGCCGAGCACGGCACTTGCCCACCTGAGCAGGGCTGGGTGCGTCTTGGTGAACTGAAGAAAGGGGAGCCCTCGCTAAAGGTGTGCAAAGTCCTTTCAGCCGTTAAAGGTTTGTAAAAGCTGCACTTTCTGAGTGAGGAAATTCACAACATTTTTAATCGTAGTTGTGTTTCCTTTCCCTTATGAGTACACAATTGCACACAGACATATCAAAACACCAAAACCGACAACCAAGAAGGCAACACTAAAACAGAGGGGAAGGAACGGCACCTCTCCAGCGCGGCATGGAAGAGAAAGTTGGAGTTTTATCATTACTATGAAGCCCCGGTAGCCTGGCACGGTCTGTGAACTAATTGACCAGTGAATCCAAAATTGTTTGGGATGCTTTACTTACCGCTTGAGGAAGATGTTTCTGTTTGATCTAGACATGACTGAGATAATCCCACTGAAGGCATCTTACTGATTTATTTTTCACAAGGAAGTTCTCCGTAGTGCTTATCACTCACCATTACTTGGAAACCTGTGCTCCTTCAGCTCAAGGACAGCCTTGTCTTCTCCTGCATGAGGGATGTGACATTTCAAACGAAGCATATAGTTTCTTATTTTCATAGGAAGAAATAACTGAGAGATTAATTTAGCTTCCTGGAAGAAAGGAGCATGCTCTCAGAAGGAAAGCCTAGTAAATCAAGTTGATGGATGATTACCCTCAGCCTCTCTCTGTGCCGGTCAGGCTGCGTGTTGTTGCCAGGCTGGCATTTGCTGGCTCCTCCGCACGCTCTTTTCTTGCACAGACTGAATTTTTGTAATCAGCTGCTGCGATATGAAAGGTCACTGGATAAAAGGCTTAATAAAAGGAATTGTTTCTGTGTTAGGCAACAGGAGGACCGGTTGCTGCCAGTGGTTATTTTTAGAGCGGTACCTAGGGAAGCAACCGACCGATGTCCTACAAGGAGGATTAAAATAAGTTGGAAACTTTTAGAAAAGGCAGTCGCTTAAAAAGCAGAGTCATTGCTGGCCAAGCTAAGGACTGATGTTTCAAAGGCAGCCAAGAGGTGCTGACCTTCACCTCTGCTCATGTCCCGTTAAAGATGTAAATGTGTGCAACTTTGAGCTCTTCAGCTACAACTTCTCACCTGCTTACCAGGCAACGTCTCTGGGTCTTTGGAAAGTTCCTGGCGCCTTTCTCCTGCCCGTGTGCTTAACCCAGCCTGGTCTGGGTGTCCGTCCCAGCCACCAGCAGCGCTCCCAGCCAAGGGGTGCAGATGCCGCAGGCTGCGGGGCCGAGGTCCCGGCTGCCCCAGCCGGGCTCCTCACCTCCAGGGCTTGCGAGACCCCAGACCCCGGCTCTCCTGGGCCACGGAGGGAGCTGAGGACCTGCAGGGCTTTGCCACCTACACAGGGTGTCAGTGTTGTTCCACTTCAGCACAGGGACTGAGCTCCTGGAAAGCAAGAGAGCGGGAAAGGACAGCAAATCCTCTGACTGCATATTGGCCTGTGACATCTGTTTGGTCTCTACACGCACCGACCAACCTCGAGGCTTCCTCACTCACTGATGTTTCCCTGGGCTATAGGTGACCTGGACCTGGACCCAGAGCCGGGACGTCCCCTGATGCCTTCTGCACCCCCGGGACGGCTGGATGACTGTGAGTGGATCGTCCAGGGCAGAGGTATGTGCATGGCACTGACAGTTTGCACTCCTGTAACTTTATTCTTCTGACGGTAAGGAAACAACAGCAGCTGCCTAACCCAAGGAGGTGCCACGCAAGGTGGACAGCCCCATGAAACCCGCCTTCTTGTACGCTACAGCTACCGCAATGGGCACGTGCCTGTCCGAGTCGCAGACTCCTTTTTACCTCCTGAGCTGGTGTTCCTGGCCTGCTTCTTTTGCAGACAGATATGTTTTGGATAGCAACTAGTTTTGACATCTGGCTGTGCTTCTCCCTACTTAGAAAGTCATCAAGGACTCTGCTGAGTGGGGCGCTGGGACTGCTGTACTGCCCTGAGCAAAGCAGCAGGGTCAGTGCTGGGGGCACAGGCGTGGGCACGGCTGCCCGACTCACCTGGGAACCGTCCCAGCGCTTTGCTAGAATGCCACTGGGATGAGCTGGACGGGCAGCAACTTCTGGCTGGGATGTGGGGGGTGTTTGGTGTGAAGCAAACTGCTGACCCGTGAGTGGCTTTACCTTCTACAGCTGAACCTTCCTGCAGTTGTGAGCAAAATCTGCCTTGGGTTTAAATTGGGCTTGAATTCCTCAGTTGCCCTTTCCCACAGGAGCAAAGCCCCTGCCACCACCTTTGGACGCACCAGGCAATCCTGGGGAGCAGAGGAGCAGGCCCCCCTTCGTGCAGCACAGGTAAGCAGCTTTGAGCAGAGTGTGTTTTATGCACTTCTCTTGAAAGCAGCTCAGCGCAGCCCCGGGGCAGGAGGTGAGCCCTTGCGCCAGCCCCCCACGCTGGCTGGGGTCCCAGGACCCCAGAGATGGCAGCAAGGCTGCCACCTCCGCAGGCATCGGCAACCTGCGGCGTGGCCAGGGCTGGTCCCGCGGGCAGACACAGACCCCCCGTGGCACCGACAGCACTAGCATCGTCCTTGTGCCACCTCCTGCCGTCGTGGCCAGCCCTCAGGTCGGTGCCAACAGCTGCCATCGCTGCACCGGGCATCCTGCAATCCCGTCCCTCTGCGCTGGGCAGCGAAGGTGGGGAGAATGTGGACGGGTGTCTTACGGATCCAGCAGTGCAGAGAAGCAGCAGCGCTGACTCGCATGTGGGAGAGCCTCGGGGCAGGGGCAAAACCTGAATTTACAGATGCAGGGCTGCCTTCCCCACAGCCCACTGTCCCCAGCGGCAGGGCTGATAAAATATCCTCTGTCTGGGTGTGACCAGAGCAACTCCTCGGAGGTGGGGCCCAAACTCTTGAAGCTTTCTTTGGAATATAGGTATCACACAGGTGGTATGCTAGTCCTTCTCCCAGGGCTTGGTTATTCTGTCTTTTATGCTTTTATTGCTTACTGTCTTTTTTCTCTCCTGATTTTCATGTTGAATTTAAAAAACAAAACAAACCCAAGCCGCACACACATACACCCCTTTTTCCTTTGCACATGGCGAAAAAGAAAAAAGAAGCACAGCTCGAAAGGCACCATTTCATCCAAGGTAGTGTAGGATGGTGGCAGTCTGCTCCTGCTCGTTTTCTTCATCTACACAAAGGTTCAGACTGGATATCTGGTGGCATTACATTTCTCAGCCTTAATGAGAGAGCAAAAGATGACTGCAGGACAGTGACCTGGCTAAACATTTCATAAACACCGTCTGGAAAGGACAGGAAAGTGAATAAACAAACATGGGAGCTTTGAATTTGGTCAATGCCTGGTGAAGACTTGTTAAGAGAAACAAACATCTGGTTAAAAAAAAAAAAAAAAAAGGAAAAGGGAATGTGAAGGTTCAGGGATACCTGTTAAGAGCAGATGTGTGTTAAATTTCCTTTGGATAGCAGCGAGCTCGGGGATAACAGCCGAGTCCCCAGCCAGCAGTGGTGGTGTCAGGGATGCTGCAGGCAGTGCCGGCCGGGTGATGGAGCAGGGGGAGCGCTGGCTGCTGCCCGGCCAAACCGCCCCTCCTTCCCGGCGCTAGCATCCCTGCCAAACCGAAGTAGCTGTAGGAGCTGTGAGATCGGCTCTTGCTCTTTGTTGAAGAGGGTTTTCTTAATCTCAGCTGTCACTGTATTGACAGGGAGGATTCTTAATGAACATTGTCTGGGGTCATAACAAAATGCTCACCAGCTTGCTCGGCCACCAAGGCTGGAGCAGTCATGGGCTCCGAGGCCATATTCATTGCTGAATATTCCCACAGAGCAAATGCTGACGTTATCTCCTCTGTTACCATTTACTTCATGGTGTTTTAATATGCTTTCCAAAGGTGTTAAATCAGAGAGATGAAAAAATAAGTAACGGACAGTGAGATCTCACAGTGAGTACAGGTGGACCCATCTCGGGCTTGGGCAGTTGCTGTGGGTTTTCCTCTCCTACTTGCAAAGACGACTGATGAGGATTTTTGAGGAACCACCCCTGAGAACCAGCTTTTGGGCTCGCTTCTTCCTATTCTCATCATTTTTCTCTAGCCCCGTTGGCAGGGGAGGTAGGAGTGCCCTGCGCTGCCCGTGACACCTCCGGGGACCCGCCGCCCCAGCCACGCGCGGGCAGAGCTGCTGCAGGGTGCCAAGGCGGGCACGGGACGTGCTTTATGCACAAGTTAGTCTTTCTGCTGTTGTTGCTATTAACTGAAAATAGAAAACAGCTCAGAATAACAGGGGTCCTAGGTCTGCAAAAATGAAGAGTGCCATTTCTAATCCCGTGAGCTGACAGGGAAGCTGTCGATTTGCAACTTGCAAAGACACGACGACGTTTCGAAGCAGCTCTCTTACCCAGCCTGCTGAAGGCAAGGGTTTGCACACGCACATATTTATTTTAGACCACTCTTTCATACTGACCTTATGGATATTGCATGAAGATATTTTTTAGAATGCAAATCTCTTTGTCTTTTGTAATAAGAAGGATGCCAGCAGCCATTGTAAAAGAGGTGGGTGTTCCCAAATGGGCTCTACTTCACTTTTGTGCAGCAGGTTAAATACACCGAATGTTTCCCGCTAATTCTTTAGAAGTTAATAGTATAAACCTGTTTTGTTCCCGTTGCTTCCCAGCATGCCCCCGATGACAGAGGCGGCGGCCAGGCGAGCCCTCCTGCGCTTCGTGGCCTCCCGATGCTGCTACGGGAGCAGGGCCGCAGGAGAGCTGGCCATCCAGCGGCTGCGGCACCTGGGGACGTACCGAGTGAGTACCTCCAGACCTGGCGTCTCGGGCACCTCTTCTGAGCGGCTGAGATGATGTCCAATTGCATAGTGACATTAGGCCATGAAGAGCAATCTACTCATTAAATTAAATGGCTTTCATCCTACTTTAAACGCAGACTTACAAATGCTTTCCAAGGAAAGTCTACCTAAGAGCTGACTACAGGCTTTTATAGCTGAAAGGTCCATCCTCCTCTATGGTAAAGCACCACCTCGGCAAAGCCCCTGGAAGCCGCCTCTTACAGCCTAGCTCTGGCAAAAGAGCCCTTTCCTTAGCTAAACCGCAGGAACCTGCCCTGCAGCTTGCTGTTTTGAGCTCAGGCAAGCGCAGGGTGACCTGCAATGCCACGCATCCCCCCGGCCGTGAATTTATTCTGGTCATGTTTAATTCCACAGAAAACATGCGGACTTGGTTCCCTATCATCGTTCCTCTCACTGAAAATAGTTATTGCGGATTTGGTGCTTGCTGTGGTTAGTCTCCGGATCTTGAGTCAGTCCTGGTTTGGGGAATCGATGCCCAACAAACCAAAAGGGTGGGTTCTGTGCCAGGGTTTGGTGCTGGCGCTGCCGGGGCAGCCGTCCAGGGGACTGCTGCTGTGCTCCCTTCTCTGGGGCTTCTTGGAGGGGATAATGAATGAGCACCGAGGAGCCGGGTGCTGGGAGTGCCCTTTGATAGGCACTGTGGGGCAGGTACTCCTTTACACTAGAGTTTGTTCCACTTCTGAGATTATTCGGATTACTCACAAACATTATCTGGGCCTTCCTTCCCTAAAAAATAAGCCACAGGATTCTCTAAATAATGGCAAACCTCACTTTTGCTGTGAAAATGCCAACCCGTTTTTCTTATGCAAGTTGTAGGCAGAGACGGCAGAGTTGAGGAATGCTCCGAGCCCCGTTGTTATTAGCAAGTCACGGTTCAAATTTAAATGCCTGCTTTGTGCAAGTTGTCTTTGCGGTGAGTGCGTGATTTTTCTCTTCTAGTATCGACTGGAGACGTTCAGTGAGACGAGGTTAAGCGAGTGGGCGTTTGAGCCCTTCACCAGTAAGTGGTTGCCCCGTATCCCACTGGAATGGCTCTCGTGGGATGTGCCCCACACGTTGGAGCTGGGGTCTGCAGCAGCGCTCGCCGTCCAGGGCCCGCGAGGCTCCTGGAGATGACTTGAGCCTGGTTTAACATGCATCGGGTTTATCTGATCCCTTGTGGCCGTTTGCAATCTGCAGGGCCCGTGAAGCTGGGGCTAAATGCTTCCCTCCGCAGGCTTAGTTTGCTTTCCTCACGTTGGGGGAGGTGTTGCAGCGTGCCCTGGGAGCAGAGGCCATTATTTCCCTGCCTTCGCAGCAGTAATTTCCTACCAAGTGCTATGTATACTCACAGCTTGATTTGGGATGGGCACCTGCACGCAGTGGAGCTCTTTACCAACCTGCTGAGGACTGTGGGGGACCCCTGCCCCTGGTTTTTGGGTGACAGCTGATCCCAGGTGCCCGCACTGGCCCAGGGGGTCTGCTGGGAGGGCTGGGGGTAGATGGGGGCTGTGCTGTGGTGGCAGGAGGATGCTCAGCACCTTGGGGTGCCCATGGCATGAACCACGTAGGGTCGTTCCCTGGTGTGACCCCCCACACGGGGATGGGGAGCGAAGTTGGCCGGTCCCCAGCAGCACCAGGAGCTGGCCAGCATCCGAGCACCACCTCCAGCAAGGTGGATAAGACGCCGTCCCCTCCTGCAGAGCTCGGAGCGGCCAGACCCCTGGGGGACGCCCCCCTGGACCCCTGGGACGTGGAGGTTGGGGCCCCCCCACTCTTCCAGGGCCAGACACGGCGCTGCCGGGTGCCCTGCTCGGCGCTGGTCAGGGTGAGTCCTCGCTCGCTGTCGGCTGCTCGCGGGAGCCCCTTCCCTGGCTGGTGGGCTCGCTGGGGCTTGGGGAGCAGCCCTCAGCTGGGGCAGTGTCCCCTCCCCGGGACCCTCGGCTCCTCAGGATGATGACGGGCACCTCACTATGGTTTTCCTTTTCTTGGGTTTTTCCTCATAAAACACCAGGGAAAATAGTCAGAGATCCCCTCTTCCTGGTGTTTTCTTCCTCTAGAAGTTTGAGGACAAATTTTGCTGCAGCCTTTTCAAGAAACAGCACTGGATAATCTTCTTTTTTTCAACATTAGCAGAACATTTGTTTGCATGACAGTTCCCATTTAGCTTTTGACAAGCTCTATAGCTGGTCAATTTATTTTACTTTTTAAGTGATATGATGAATAAAGAAAAAAAAAATTACTTTCTTTTGCCAGCACTACATAGACATTTGCCTTTGTTAAACAATTATTATTTATGACTCCTTTAATGGTGGTACAGCACAATTTTATGGCGTTGGATTCTGTCCCGTTAGGACCAGAATTTTATCACTGAATTTTGATGCAGGAAGAGTGCATGTGCATAATATGAGATATCCGAAATCCCTGGGCAGCTCTGTGCATGAATAATCTTCTGATTTCAGGACTGCCACAGATGCCACGGTCACGGCCGGTCCCAGTGCGGGGTGTGCCACGGGGCAGGTCGGGTAAGGAGCTGGGAAACCTTCCACCAGGCAGCCTGCATTTCCTATTCCTTTAAGTTAGGGCTTCATTTGCTATCTTATTACTGTACTTATGTACTGATATGCATTTTTTATGAGGGTTGGAAGTCTGAGGGGAAGTTCTGTTTTATGCCCCCTTTGCCGCCCTGTATCCCAAACCCACTCGTGTTCAGACCAGTTTCCAGCTGGTGTTCCTGGGCTCTCTGCAGAGATGCTGAATGGGGTTGTCAAAATCCTGCCCAGGTGGCAAAGATGTCTCACCCCGTCCTCAGTCGGTAGCCTACGTGTTATAATGGTGAGAGGGAAAGGAGAATTTGCTTCTGCACTGTTGAAATGAGGTCAGATCTCAGGCATGAAATACAGCAAACTGGTTGCTGTCTTTCAGATATGCTCAGTTCTGTATTCGAGGTTTCCAAAGGGAAGAGGAGGCTTAACCCAGGGGTGCGCGTGCAGCTACAAATCTGGCCTCCTGTCTTTATTTGTTCTTTCGCACAGATATTCCCAAAGACAGCCAAAAGATGTATTGTTATTGCACTAAAATTGCCACTTAATTAAAGTTAATCTGATTAAATGCAAGTACTTAAATAAAAGTCTACTACTAACTACATTAAAAAATAACAGTGGAAAAACACGTGTGTAAGAAAAAAAACATTTTGACCTAGATTGTGTCTCCAGCTTGCATCACTGATGAGCTTGGCTGGAACACCTAATTAATCCAGAGTCATAATTTATGAGCTATTTTCTACATTCTTTTCATTTGCCATGTATGGACTCGGCATACACCTTTCCCTGCAAGCCTGAGTTAGCAGTTATTCTGATAACATGCATAAAAGCTTTTGATTTATAAACCTGACATGTTTTTATTCTGGCAGTCACCACCTATTTTAATTCTTCGGTGTATTTGTAGACGAGGTGTGTAACGTGCAAGGGATCCCGACGGAGGCTAAAGCAGCAAAAGAGATGCCAGCTTTGTTCAGGTACAGGTCGCAAAAGGTACGATGGGCTCCTCTGCGCGTCAGTTAGCGTGGCTCTGCTCGGACCATATTGCTTCCCTTAGGCCATGTTTGCTCACGCAACCAGTCACCCCAGTCCCACTGGCTTGGTGGAGGTTATCAATCAGCTGGGGATCTGCCAGTAGGAGGAAAATACTGGGAAGTTGGTAGGGGAAAAAAAGCCCTTAACCCAGTTAAGTTTTGAGCCAAAACGGCTCCACGTGCCTGCTGCTGGCAGAGGTCACGGTGCAGAGCCGGGGCATGCTCTACATGCCTGTGTGCTTTTTTTACTTTCTACCATGAAGATCACCCAACAGATAAAGCAGTATAGCAGTAGCTTTATTCTCCAGGAAAAGCGGTTAGAAATAGTCTTTTCTGCCTCTGATTTTTAAGTGAATGTTCATCTTAACATCTAGTATTCACTCTGTGTGGCCCACTCAGCATTCAGAAACCAGGCTGGTATCCCAAACCCATGAGATAAGCTCTTAAGCATTTGGAAAATAAGAATTTTTTGGCTCTCCTTTCTTCCGTATTTTTTACCTTTCTGTTACAAGACTGTTGCATTTCCCAGCATCTCTGGGAAACTGGAGAGCGCTTTGGGTTTTCCAACGAAAGCAGAGTTTCTCAGACCTTCAGGAGCTGCAGCAGAAAAGAGGCTTCGAGTCTCTCCAGGTCCATGCTGTACCTCCCGTCCTGGGTCTCGGTGGGCTCAGCTCGGCTCAGAGCACGGGGAGCAAGGAGCAAGGAGCCGGCCCGGGATGGCAGCAGCAAACTTCAGAGCTGCTCTCAGGTCCGGTTCCCGCAGCGCTCA
This sequence comes from Fregata magnificens, assembly GCA_013389945.1. Taxonomy (NCBI): domain Eukaryota; kingdom Metazoa; phylum Chordata; class Aves; order Suliformes; family Fregatidae; genus Fregata; species Fregata magnificens. Next base: position 415,061 of record WAAD01035091.1, read on the forward strand.
GTTGCGGTTTGGCAGGTTTCACACCAGCCCAGCCTGGAGAATTATTACCACCCTCTGGTTTTTCCAAATAAGAAACTTAAGAGGCCTAAAAATGATCTTTAAGTGACAAAAAAAGAAGGCACTGTTCCGAAACTGTTTTGTTTATGTGGCTCCATTAAGTTTAAAATAACAGAGATGGTATCGTGCATAATCATGGCAGTCATTTTAAAGCATGAATCCACTGGGGCTAATGATGGCTTGAAGAGCCTTAATGAATCAGTTGTTAACTGCTGCTAATCTGTGTTGCACTGATGCAATCAAAATGCTCCATGCATAAGCATACGCCTCCTGCATCTGTTAGAAGCACAGGCAGCAGCGTCTTCAAAGTGACACTCGCCTTCCTACCATTGTATGGGGAAATTGCGATTATCCTTAATTAGATGTACAAATACATTCTTTGACTAATTCCACATTTACAAATAGATTTGAGGCCGGCATTAGTCGTTTGTTTTTCCCAGCAAATATGCTATATCCCTTGAGTCACAGACCGGGGGAAGATGTATGTGCGGTGCATGTGCTATCATTGACTCCTGCACTGCTGACCCAGCTGAGCTACACGAACAGTCTGAAATAAATCACCTTCAGGTCCGCGGGCCTCTGAAAGTGGGCAGCGTTTACAGTCCTGTTTAAAATCCTTACTGTTGCATCCAAAGGTGCAATACCTGTTCTGGCCGGGGCAGCAAGACCTGTGCAACCTGTCAGGGAGAGAAAAAGCTCCAACATTTCAAGCAGCTGGTGATAACCTGGTAAGCAGCATGGGTAGAAGTTCAGAGCTGTTACTTTTATTCCTTATTTTACTGCAAAGCTTGGGCGCTCAGCTGTGCTCCCTAAGGGGGAGCTGAGAGAGTATTTATTGCCTTTGGTCAGGCAGAAACGGGGGCTTAGAGGGGCAGCTTTAGTCCTTAATGATGGCAGTCTTGTCCATGGGGCGTGGTGGGAGCTGAAGTGGGTTCACAGAGGTAAAGGATTGTCCAAGGTCACACGAAAACCCAGAAATGGAGACAGAGCGACTGAGCCTCTGCCTGGTAGGAGCTTGCACAGCCCAGACCCAAAGCCCCCGGCAGCCAGGAGCAATGTCGGGCAGTGGCTGAGCTCCTTTTTCTGGGGTCTTGGTGATGGCCCAAGGCTGCTGGCTGTGGTGTTGCTCTGGCATTTCCCGTTGGGAGCTCTAGTGCCAGAGATAACAGATGGGGCTGAAAAAGATCTTAGCTTGTGAGGTTTAGCTAAAAGCCATTACCTGCCCTGCTGGGTGCTTCCCGAGCACTTTCCCGCTTTTGTACAAAATGCCTTCAATTACTCTGTGTGAAGACCCTCATTTTTCAAAACACCATGTCTGTCCATCCTGAGAGACTGGAAATTGCCCCGGCCACGGCCGTCACGCTGGGACTCCTGTGGGGCGTGGGGGCCCCAGGGCTGCACTACCCCAGACAAGCACAGCTCTGCCAGATGAGACCTTCAGCTCCTTTGGAGGCCACCATCAGTCACTAACCATGCCCGTGTCCTACAAGTAATAGCACAAAATAGTTTGATGTAATAGGAGCCATGGCTTTGGAAAGGCAATATAAGACCTCTCGTGCCGCAAGGAGTTAACAGATGTAGGAGGCTCTGGAAGCCGTAAGGCAAGGTGATCACCATGAAGGTCTGATTTCAGGATTATTTATGCAAGTTGTCCATGGTTGTTGCATATACAAGGTTATTAAGAAACTAATGCAGGAGAGCACAAAGGTTAGGCAGGCATGATTATTGTCCTCGGAAATCAGGGAGCATTCAAGCATTGCTCGGGCATTTAGAAAGAGCGTGGAGATAGCTCAGTGCCCTACAACCAGCCTCAGATCATTCGGTTGTTTCCCCTCCCTCTTGCAGGAAGAACAATGTCTTTGAATTTGTTTCTGAGCATCATCTGAACTTCCCAGGAGAGCTGCTCAGCAAAGTCAGTGGAGAGAATATATTTAAAGACGAAAATGTGGTGGTGAGTGCGACTCGTGGGGCTGGAGGGGTTCCCTCCCCAGGCAGCTGTGAACGAGGAGGGGATGTGAAATGGCTTCCAGCTGCGTGTCTCTGCTGCGGTGGCCAGCGGCTGCTCTGGACACAGCGATAACCAGTGCCCTCTCCTGCAGCCGAGCTGCCGAGTTCCTGTTCGTGGGACACAGCTTTTCCCATTTCTACAATCAGGAGAAACGTAGGGAGCAATGGGATTATGAAATCCAGCAAAAGCAGGTCTTCCTCCATCAGCAGCCACTGGGCGTTTGCGACTTTGCTCCTCCCTGGGGGGCGTTGGGGCCAGGGAGCTCTCAGGCTGGAACAGAAATGCTTTGGCAGGAGCAGGGTTACCTGCAGGTGACCTGTGCGGTCTGACGGTGTGGCACCGGGACCAAAGCAACGAGGTGGCTTCGGGCCATTGGCCCTAGGTAGTGCAGAGCATCCTTGGCTTCCTCTGAGGAATTGAGAGTTGTTGGGTTTTCTGCCTGACAAAATGCGACCAACCCGTGCTGCAGCAGTCAGCGCTCAACTGCCCCAGGTCACTTCTGACGGCCATTGCCAGACTACCAGAAATCCCACCCCAGAGTCATTTTCTGCAGCTCTTCAGCAATAGCAGGAGACATCCATCCCTGGGGCTTTTTATATTGCCCCTTGCACATTTTCCACTGCCTGGACAGCATCAGTGCCGTCAGCTCCAGGCTTTGCAGGGAGAGGGCATGGGATGGCGGCTCTTGCCCCTTGCCGGAGCGCCTGTGTGGCATTGCCATCAACCAGCAAACCCACCGGCCTGCAGAGCCGCCGGGAGCTCATCCCACAGGCAGCAGCTGATCCTGCCAGTTTTGGAGCTAGGATCCAGTGCAGAGGTGCTACTGCTGGCCGGGGCTTCTCGCTGGGCTGCCGTGGGGACCTGAGGGTGCAGGGCCCTTAAACAAGATGTTCATCAATGCTGGACATCTCTACTCCTCCAGCTCCTGTGGTACAGGGCTCCCAGAGGGAATCTGCCTCCGTATACCTGCAAAAGTCTGGGGCAAAACAGTCCAAAAATGGCTGAAGCACAGTGCTCTCCTACAGCCAATGCCATTTCTGTACTGCCCAGTCCTCAGCTTGATTTTTTTTTAAATGCAAATGCAAATGAGTGATGATTTAACTGTGCCTTTTTTATTATTTATTAGTTGTTTTGCAGTAACCTGTAGAAACTTTAGTCATGTACCAAGACGGGGAGATAGGCACCGTCCAAGCACGGACCAGCTCTCCCCCCAGAGAGCTATTACTCAGTGTCATGCATCTGTAGTGAAGACTTTGCATCTGGTGTTGCAGAATCCCTTTGGGATTTGAATGGTGCTTTAGCATCTGAGTCACTCTCCAACGAATGCTTTAGATCTGAAGTCCTACGAGCATTAAAATCAGTGGGCCTCTCACATAAATGGCTATCACTCCTGGCTATGCGAGAAGTAGCTGCATTCATGACTAGTTCTGCTTTGCCCACAAGCCCAGTGTTTCTTCTATAGATTTTCCACATGCTGGGGGAAAACAGAGAGGCTTTAAAAAAGCCTTTTAAATTTAACAGTGCTGCGCTGCTGGAAGAAGGTGACGGTGCATCCTGTTGGGGCACAGAGCCGCCCAGTGCCAGATTTTAAGCAAACCTGCCAGCCTGGGAACAGCAGCCTCTCCCCGTGCTGTCCTGCTCCACGGGCAGCACTAACCTCTGTCTAGAGGGGCACGGTCCCTATTTTGGAGACTTCTAGATTTTGCTGGGGCGGGATGGACATGCCTTTGGGACTTTGAGCTTAGCATTTATTCTGTTTATTTCCACTATATGCCCAGGTCTTTCCTTGCATCTGCTGGTAACAGGTGAAATGAATATGTTTGTGCCAGACAAACAGGCTCTCTCTTTTGCGTGGCTGGGTTTATTTCTTGCAGGTGTACCCCATCATCGACTTTCCTGAACCCGAGATCTCCCTGGCCTCGCGGCGAGCCATCGCAGAGCACAGCGCGGCGTTTGCCACGTCCTCCCGCATCCTCCGGCAGGTAGGGAGGGACCCTGGATCAGAGCCGCCTGCGCATCCCCCCCGCCTGCTCTGCACCCCTGCGCCTGGGGGGTCAGCTAGTGATGGTTGATTAGTGAGCTTGGTTAGACACAATGAGATGTTGAGAACAGTAACACATTTCATTTTTTATTTAGAGGTGATCTTTAGCAAATGAAAAAGAAATTCTAATCATCAGAGAACTCTTAATTCTCGAGCAAAATAGCCGGGAAATAATTTTTCAGACACGTATTGAAAGACGTAGGCGACTGTGGTTATTATTGTTCCTTTTACCTTTTCAAAGCCCTGGCAAACGTTATTTATTACCGCTATTTTTATCTTAGAAGCTAATTTTGAATAAACATTAGGATTCCACTCCATCTGATTCTCGCTAGAGTGTCGTAATGTCTGTTGCTGCTATAATAAATGTGATTGCAAATGCAAAAGTTTAGCTAGAACACACTGTCTTTTCACCCACAGGAAAGAGAAGGTTTCACATTAAAAATGCAAGTAAACTGAAAGACCAAAATAAACTTAAAGGGACATGGTTTGATTTTCCATGTGGTCTGTCAAAACCAAACTCTGGCAAATTTCTGTCTTCCAAGTTAATTCCAGCCTATAATTTCCACTTCTCAGCATCAAAGGCAGTTTGTTCACTAGATTGCTGCACACCAGCCAAAGCATCCTCTAGCTGTATGGGAAAGCAGGTGCTGAAAACCTCCTGCCCTGCCAAATCCCCGGCACCACGTGGTATTTATGCCGATCCGGGCTGCCTTCTGCCGGCACTTTCCCCACCATTGAATTTTTCATCCCCTCCGCTTGACGTTGGCTGAAGTTCTTCTGCTTAATAATCAGCATCTTTTGGAGAAAGCTGGGGGGGGAAATCTCTTCTTCTTTGCTTGGCTGATGCTATTCTGGCTTCTTATGACGTCGGCCGTGTGTTAGAGGTAAATATTGGGACCGTAGATACCCTCTGGGGTTCGAGAGGCTGGAGCCTGGCAGACTTTGCTGGGCTCATTGAGCTTTATTTAAAACTGAGACTTCGCACATGTAATTGCAACAGGAGGTGAGAGCCGGGGTGGGTGCCTGCCCCTCGGCTCCGCACGGGGTTGCTGCTGCTCGGCGGCTCCCGGGGCTGCACCGGCTGCTCAGGAGACCTGACCGGCTGCTGGGCACCGCTCGGCTCCCCTCCCTCTCTTATCCCATCGAGCAGCCCTAAGGGGCTGGTGTGGTGTTGCTGGGTTTGAGCTGGTGGCAGTCCTGGCTGACCACAGGTGAAAAATTCACCGAAACTTGGGTTTGGTTGGTGTCAGGCAAAAAGGCAGGAATTGCTAAACTTGTTCTGCAAAGAAAAGGAAGGAGCAAAGCAGGGCCCTCCATGAGGAGATAAGTGCCACCGCAGCACAGATACCAGCCTATCTCCTGTAATTCAGCCATGAATAATAATTACCAGACAAGGGGAGGTGAAAGCAGCTTCCTTCCCCCTCAGACAGGGAAGGGAGCAGAGCAGCAGGGGTTAAATCTGCAGCAATTTCTGCTGCAGCAACACAGCACAGTGCGGACCGACATCTCTTCCTGCTTCCAAGGGACAGAGGTGACGTTGTCCACAAAGGTGGTGGTTCACCACCACCACCAGCGTTTGCTGGTGCACACCCAGACTCCCGTGGCTCCCCCGTGTTCTCAGGGCAAGGACAGGGAACCGCGTTCACACACAGACCTCAGCCATGCATGAGATGGGGGCATATGCTAACACACCGAGGACTGGAAACAAGGGTTCAAAGGATTTAAGGAATTAGCTTAGAGAGCTATAAATGCAGTAAAAGTGGTCTCGTATGCAAGGGCCAAAACACCCTAGCCCCACGCTAGCTGCAGCTAGGGGAAATTTTGACGGCTGTAGTGATGGGCTGGTGGGTCTCCATCAGATTTTCTTTCCCCCTTCACAAGGGGGCTCAGACCTGCGAGGCTTGTGGCTAGAAGTTGGGGCTTTTTTCCTCTCTGCATGTGTTGGTCTAAAGTGAGATACAGCGTCTGCTCCAAACTGCTTCTTTAGTTTGAGCTTTTCCTTTCCTTTCCCAGCGTCAAACAATTGAGCTAATCCCCATCACAGAAGTTCACTACCAGTATTCAGGGAAGCCTTACCTCTACTACATCTACGGGCTTGAAAACAAGGTGTATGCGCTGGACTACCCCGAGAGGTGCTGCTGCGGCTGCACCATCGTCTGAGACTGTGGGAGAAAAGCACAATTACGGCAGCAATCACCCAGCAACCCCCTGCGCCTGTGGGGGCTCGGGGATGCTCCAGGACCTTTCCCACCGTGCCAGGTGTGCTTGCATCTGCAACAGAGGACTGCAAACAAAATGGAGAAGGGGAAGAAAACCGTGACACCCCTCCCTGCAAACCACTTGTGTCTCAGAGCCGGGGCCAGCTCCCCCAGGGCACAGGATCAGGCCTTCAGGTAGAGACTTCCCCTGTGGATGTTTTCCTTTCTTGTTTCGATGCTGCATCATTAAAGTGATGCATATTGACAGAGACATTTTCAGTCCAGCTATGCAGTTTATGACTGGTGCTTTTCCCTCCCTGTTGTATTTGCCAGTTTTCCTGAGTTGCTACATAATCTATAATGATATATTTCAAAACCTATCCAATTAGCAAATCTAACTTTAAAGGATTTCATTTTAGAATACCCAGTAACATCATCTGAGGGGTGGTTGTGCCAATATGAAAATTATTGTCTAAGAATAAAAGGCTCCTGTGGTACGTGCTGCGTGTGATGCCCTTGGCGGCTGCGGGGATGGGGAGAGCAGGAGGCTGGGGGGAGGACATGGGGTCACCCCTGTGCCTGTGGGCTGGGGGGGACGAGCTCTGCCCCTGGGGACAGTACCCGCTCCTGCGCCTCATCCAGAGGGGTATCGGCTCAAGTGCCTGCAGGAGGCAGTTCTCCACGGCTCCTCCTTCGCTTTTCCTTTTTTATCACCAGTTTTACAACGTTTGTCTCGGAAAAGCTTGCGGGAACACCTTGGCTTACTTTGGGCTTAAGGCTAATTTAATTTAAGTGCAAACGCTTGTATTTGCAGCATAGAGCTTGAGGAGATGAAGCAAACAGACCCTAAAAGGTTCAGAAATGTGCAAGCAAACAGAGAGACACCAACATTCTTATTTAAGAAAAGCCCAAACAACCCTCCTCTCCTCCCCTGTGGTTTTTTACATGGTTCTGGTGCTGTTTGGGGCCTAACGGAGGGGTTTTGCATGGGTGGTACTGGCAGCCCCCAACAGACTGCTGCATCCGACGGGGAGGTGCTCGCCTGCAGCCCGGCGCTGTCGTCTCTCATTGAAGTGCCGGCTGAGTCACTAGGTTATCACAGCAGAATCCCCATGGGAGAAACACAGCTCGAGGGGCTGGGGAATTTTTAAAAGATAAAGACCCATATGTCAGCTTGAACGGGGATTGTGAGGGGTGAGAGCAAGGAAAAAACGACTGGGGAAAGAGATTTAGCAGCTGACAAATTTTAAACAAGTGAGTTGAAAATTACTTCGTAAAGGAAGTGTTTTCTAATGCTATTTCTAAAGTGAAAAAACCCCATGCTGTTTCTGCTAATGTGTAAGCAGAGAGGATGGGAGGGAGCGAGGGAGAGGGGAGCTTTCCTGATTTTGCTGGGGGGGGAGAGAGAGAGGCAGCAGCTGCCATCCTGGCACAGAGTGACGCTGTCGGCCCCGAGCGATGCTGTTGGCCCCGGCACAGAGCGATGCTGTCGGCCCTGGCACAGAGCGACGCTCTCCTGCATCGGCCCCAGCACCGAGGCTGCCCCCAGGGTGGCTGTGTTGGGGGTGTCAGGTCAGAGCTGGTTTCAGCCCATCACTGACCCAGTTTTACTGGGGGATTTTGCAAGCAGGAGCACTGTGCAGGCGTGCTCTGAGGCCTCCGTTTGGGCAGGATGCTGAGAGCCACCGGCGGATGGGCCTTTGTGCTCACGGGAAAGGAGCCGCAGCGAAGTGCACCACCTCTGCAGCCTGCTCTCTAATGGCCTTATTATTAAAACAAGTATTTTAAAAGTTTTTTTTGATGGCTAATTCTGGGCTGGCTTTTTACCCTATGCACGCCCACGTAAGTGTGCCCTAGAACAACACCCAAACTGTTCCTTACAAAAGTTTGTTCAATCTTAAAAAATCCACAAGGATGTCACTTCTTTTTGTGGCAAATCCTGCACTTCAGAGCTTCGAGACTCCAGAGCACAAAGGAGGTAAGAGCAGGTTTCCCTAGACAGCACTGCAGGATGCACATGCAAAGTTGTTCCTTCCCATATATGCGTATATATATGCATATACATATAAGTGTGTGTGTGTGTGTGTACTTACATAGAGATATATATGCTTTTTCTATAGCCAGGCACAGTGGAGCAGGCCAGCAGGGCACATAAATCAAGGCTGCCTGCCTGGCAGTGACAGATTGTTTTTGGCAGATGCATCTAATGCAGTTTTAGTCTGGCCTTACTCGGGTTAAACAAGTCCCTGACCTGCGTAAGGCTGAAAAATGACCTGAGAAGCTGATCCTGCAGCTCATCATACGGGGTGGCCCGTGCAGCACAGGGCAGCGGGCGCCGGCGTTGGTGCTGGGGTCCCCTGGAAAGAGCTGCAGGACCCGAGGAACCCTCGGCTGCAGCCACGCAGAGCCCACGCCGCTCACACACAGCAGCTTCGCTGCAGTCTCTTCAGCCACAGCCAGGGCTTGGTTTTCTCTTGTTTGAAGGGTTAAACCTGGGCGAGAGCTGAGCTGCAGCCCCCTCCTCCCATCACCCCTCCTGCACCCCCAGAGCCCATTCAGTTTGCAGCTGGGCAAAAAAACCCGTGGGGAGACCTAAACTGCTGCACATCAGCATAGAAATGGATATGACTCCTGCAGGCACAGAAGGTAAATTGTTGAGAAGAACAACAAAAGAGAGCATATAAAGAGCTGGAAATGGCTCCCATATGTCAGGCGGTTAGGGCTGGCCGGGGAGAAGGGAGGTGCAGCGGTGCTCAGCCCCTGGGATGCTGCAGGGCCCGGGGGCGAGGGGCTGGGACTGGGAGAGCGGGCAGCAGCCGGGCTGACTCCCGGGGGAGCGTCCTGTCCTACGGCCACCGGGCTAGCAGCGAAATGCGACCAGCAGCCATCCCCAGGCAGGGTCCCGTCCTCTGCGGAGGGCTGGACCTGAGGCTGTTGGAGGGTACCTTGCCGTTTGAGAAGACCACACAACACCATCCCGGCAAAGAGGAAAGAAAGGAGGGTGTTTTTCTTCTGAGCCACCAACAGAGAGGGAGCAGACAGTTTGGATAAGCTTGAGAGCCATCCAGATAGCCTAAATAATCATCAGGCCAGATTCCTTCTGGACTGAGCAGTTGCTAGTGGTTGTTCAGAAACAAATACAAACCCCACTTCCCTCTCATCGAGTCATTCTTGAAGCACGAGATAAACTTCATCCTCGCGGCTGCTGCCAGGGTGGAAAGGGCCAAACAGTGGTCTCTTAACAAACAGTACCCCGATCCCGCCGTGGCAGCCGATGGGCAGAGGGACGGCTGGTTGGGCACCCTCCATCTGCAATATCCCTGCTCCCGCCCTGCCCCGCACCGTCCCAGTCCCACCGGGGCCGGGGGTGAGGGCACTCGCCGCAGGAGCGGTCTCGGGGCCTTTAGCTCGCTGCTTTCTGCTAAATGCTCAAACCTGCCTGTGTTCCTGTGCTCAGGGAAAGGCTGTGGGAGGCAGCGGGGCCGTCAGCCCCTGCGCTGAACCGTTATCCAGCCAAGGTGGGGCGAGCATCCCTGGACCAAGGCGCAAGTGGGAAGGAGGGACCGACACCCAACGCCGGGTGCCACCTCCCCCCGTGACGGTCTTGGGGTGGGAGCCCTGCCATTCCTAGCGTTTTTTTAATAGAACTTAAACTATATTTAGATCAAAAATAAATACATTCTTGGCTTGAGCACACTTTTCAATGCCTGATGAATGAGCAGGATCTCTTTCACAGGAAACTATAAAATTCCCGTGGTGATGGCTTGCCTCTGCCGGGGTGAAGGGAAGCAGAGCTCTGCGCTCCCGCTCCGCCTGCCAGCCTGTGCTCAGCGTCTTCACTAGCAGAGAGGACTGGTCATTACTGGTATTAATAACTGCACTACTATGTTTATTAATTATTAACGCTGCATGGGGACGAGGAAAGAAACTTGATGATGCTGAAATCCTTCTCCTGTGTTTTAAAGAAAGCGAAGCCTTGTAAGGCCTTGCTGAGTGAGAGCAGAGGCACCCTGGCCTGGCCGGACCATCAGGGATGCTGTCTGGGACAGTACCTGACTGTGGCCGTTTTCTGCATCTCTTCCCCTCATGTTCCCCCGCACCATGACGAGGGATGTTCGGGGGCCTTGGCTAGTCCCTTAATATCTCTTTATGGACCTGCTGCCCAGGAATTCATCCAGCCTGCCCCCGAGCACACCCACCCTGTGTGCCTGTGCAGCTGCCCGGGGTAACAAATGCCACGGACGCAGGCTGCAGCTTGAGCACAACTGTAGGTTTGCTTAAATCGACTGTTATTTCAGTCGCTGCAGCATGTGTCTGAGTAACTTCTTGGTGGGGGCTGCATCTGCGATGAAGGGAGCAAACTCTGCCGGGTGAGTCCGAAGTTTCCCACCGCCCCCCTGCCCCCTGAGTCTTTGAGGGTTTATAAAACAAGTTCAATCTTTTGACACAACAGTCCCTAAATGCAATTTCATCCAATAAATATGATAAATTGGTCGCAGCAGCCATGCTTTCAGCTCACCCTCTTCTGTTCTTGGCGACAGAGGAGCGCAGCATCGCAGAAGACAGGAGGTGGATGGATTCCCGGTGGGTTTGGCTGGGGTCCCCACGCGGACCCGCTCCCTCCAGCCCCTCTCCGCGGCTCCCTCCTCCCCCAGGGCCCCGAACACACTGGGATAACCCAAACACCTCCTCCATGCCAGGAGGGATGAAGTCTTGCACCGAAGCCTACCAGCTTCCTGCCAGCTCCCCCGTCCCACCCAGGTCCCCTGCGGTCCCCAGGGCCACCGGTGCCTGCTCCAGCCCCGGGAGCTGCAGGCAGCAGCGTGGGGGCTGGGGGGAAAGAGCTGTGTGCTCCCCTTCCCCACTTCTTCAAGCCAGTATAGCTTCCTCTGTGTGTTTTTGCTTCTAGCACCTTTAAAATAACATTTCTTCTATCCGCTAGAGCCAGTTCCTTGCTTTGCATTGAAAAGCCAAAAGCATACTGAAGAAACTCTTCAAAAAACAGTATCTTCCCAGGAAAAAAATTTCTCACTGCATTGATCTGTCCATCTATCTTAGCACCGAGATTCTTCACATACTGACCTCCTGACACAGCCTGCTTTTCTGGAGAAAACTGCTCTGAATTAGGCTGGTTTTTTTCTCTCATTTTTCTGGGTCCTGGAGGGTTTTTTCCAGCGTCTGAGGCTGCGCAAGGCTCCGCGCTCTCAACATGGTAATATCATATCTGTGTTTTGCGCTTGCTAATCATCAGTCAAACTCCCATTTTAGGACATATTTTCACTAAAATGCTGCCTTATTTGGCCTTTTCCTCTCTGCGATTCCGGTGACATCACCCACCAAGCAGTCGATTCAAACAGCTATCGCCCCAGCGAGTCCCTGCGCAGCAGAACGCGGAGCCGCTGTGCTGGGGGGGAGGCGGGGGGCACGGGGCCAGCGTCCCCTCCCAGCAGGGACCCGGGAGCGGCGGGGCCGCCAGCCTGAATCGCATCCCGAGCAGCGGTGGGGTCTGCATTTGAAGGGAGCTTTAAACCTTCCTTCACAGCGCAGAGACTGGGATGCGCTGGGGCTCTGCTGCTGGCATGTGGCGAGTGCGCCGAATCCTGCCCGGGCACCCGGGCATGTTTAAATGAAAATCTACCCCCAAGCCACCCTCTGAGCCCCCTCTTACACATATCGCCATCAGACACGGCGTGTTACAGAGCACGCACGGAGACGTGGGTACCACATAAGTGCTGCTTCTCGTGGCAGAGCTGGCAGCTTGGCCGGCCCGCAGCAGCACCCGGCGATGGAGGGTCGGCTCCAGCTCTGCGGGCTGCAGCGAGCCGGTTTTTTTCCATGTCAGTAGTTTTCCTCTCCCTGCCCGCCCTGAGGCTCTGGCCGATCTGGCAGTAATATTTGCTGGTGATGAGACCAAGTAAATTGGTGGCAGCTTTGCAGTAAATTAAAGGTGCTATTTCCTCTGGTACAAGCCAGACTTCTTTTGCCCTCGGAATAACAATAAACCAGCTTCACAGCTTACTTGAAGCTTTCTGTTCTGAATCCTGCGCCCCCAAACTCCGCTATTTACTGAATAATCCACACGTACAACGTCAGACTGTTTCCAGCCTCGTCAGAAGATCACCCACTGGGGTTTTCTTTCGCTGTCCCACTCTCAAAGCATCGTAGCCTGTGACCGCTCAGCAGCTGGTTGTTCTTGCCTGGCAGCTCTGGCTGGAAGGGGAACACCGGTCCTGACAAACGTGTGACAATGAGACCAGTGTCTTAACTGTCAATTATTCACCCCGGGGAAATAGGTGTCCTCCCACTGGGACAGGCAGAGAAACTGCTACCAAAGTCCTGCCGTCGCATGTTTGCAGGCAGTGGGGCTGTTCGTCTGTGCCGGTGCTCCCAGCCCTACCGCCTGGCAGACCCGACACTGTGCCGGGCACGGCATGGCTGGGATGGTGTGGGACAACCGGCTTTATTTCTCTACTCTGGAACTTTCTTCTTGCCATGTCAAAAATTCACAGCCCAAATATAAATCTCCTTTTGGCTGAAACCCCACTATAAAAAACTCCTGTGCCAAGAGCTAATTAGAAATAAAAAGAAGATTAATTTTGAAAAGTCAGATGAAGTGGGATATTTCTAGGTTAGGGACATTTCCCGATTGCATAAACCCAAACAAAATAAAACTTGCATATTAATCACTCCTAAGAGATAAACCAATTTATTTTTCCGCATTTAAGAATTAATCTGAGTCATTTTATTACAGGAAGTCTTTTTGCCAGCTCATGCTGCCGGTATTTCTGCCAATAAAATGGCTGAGGACTGGGCAGCCGGGGCCATGGTCACACAGTGCCCATCCCTCACGGATGTTCCTTCACTCCTGCCTCAGGGAACCCTATGTTGCAGTGCCCTGATGTACCTTGTGGATGATGAAACGGCTCAGGCAGGCATCCCGGGGAGAAAGGGAGCAGGCCAGCCTTGGGGGCAGGGTCAGCTTTCGGGTGGGGGTGCGGGAGCTGCTGCAGGTGCTGGAGAGGGGTGCTTCTCCGGGCGCCCCTCGCTGTCCCTGCCACCAGCGGACCCCGCCAGGGAGAACAGCAAAGAAGATAAAGCACATTCTCCAGTGTAAGCTGCTCTGACTATAATAAGAATGTAGAGAGTGGAAAAACTTTAAAAACCCCATATTTGAGGCAATATTCATGAAGCAGCAGCAAGAATCGTGGTGATCCCTTTGGTAACTCCATGGGTGTCGGAGTCCCCTTGACTTCTTGCAACTATTTTTGACATGGAGCAGCTTAGATGGTGAAGCCATCAGCTAGCCATGCTCGCCCTGCTTTATGACAAACGAGGAAATACCTCTCCCACGCGCACATGGGAAGGGAAGGAAAAAAGCCCTTAGAAGTGAACGTAAGGGTCAGCGCAGGAAACCCTGCCGCTGTCTCCCTCCCCAGGAGGCACCTCTGCGGGCAAACGTGGCACCGGGGCTGGGGCTGGGGCTGGGGCTGGGGCTGGCTGGGTCGCCGCTCAAAGGAAGGCGAAGTGCAGAGCAGCGCAGCGGCACACCGCTCAGGGCAGTTCCTCAGCAAGGGAGCCTCCTCCCGAATACGCAGGGCTCCACGGAGGGCACCGTGGCTCGCCTGGGATGTTTTCTTGCTAAAGATAGTCAGCGTCCACTCGCACCGTAAGCGGGCGCAGGCAGGGGAGGGCAGCACCAGTGGTTTATCTGCCGCGGCAGACTGCTTGTGCAATGGTTTCCCTGCCAGGGATTAGAGCAGGGTGCTGGACGTGGGTCTCTGCTTAGGAAACAAACATGCAGAGCCCCACTGCTGGGCTGTTCAAGCCCTTGCAGCAAAATATTAGTTGTAGGCTTGCAGTTCCTGGGCAGTGCCGGTTATCTGAGGCTGGCTTGTCCGGCCGGCTCCGTTGGGCTGGGAGGGCAGAGGCATCCTCTCCAGAGCCACCGAGATCACAAGGCTTTCTCCACCACGCCTGCTAAACCAGAGGAAAGCAACAGAAAGACCAAGTCTTTACTATTGTGCAAGGAGAACACTAATTAGACACATTCTGTAACCGACATTATCAGGCCTTTTTTTTGTCACTCCTGGCCACGTTACTCCATTTCCCCAGACAGATGACATGTTTATTTGCTGGAGCTGTAGTAGCTGGGAGCTTGTACAGTCTTATCATTGTCAAAGCACAGACTAGCAGAGAAGTGATTTTATCTTTTGCTCTCTGCTATTTTTGCTCCTTCAGGGCTGCCCTTGCACTAGAACAGTAATTAGTAATTGGGCAGCAGCTCAAAAGAGGTTGTGTGATCGTCCGTGGAGCTCCTTGCTTTCCCAGACAAGCAAATGTTTCTAACTCTTTATTTTGTGTAGTTCTTGGGTTCAGAATTACTACAAATTAGTTACAGGGCTTGCTATCATAAAGGAGTAAGTTTTTAAGGACGAGAAAATACATTAATTGGTTCAGGCACTAAGAACATATGAAATAAATTGAATTTCATTTTGGGATTAGAGAGGAAAATCTAGGGAGGCTCCAAGACAAATTTGAGAAAATATGATAGCTGCAGCTAATTGAAGTGTTTCAACCACATTTTTTTCTTAACCATTTGAAATTTGTGTTCCCAGAGTCAGGATCTCTGACCGAGAGCTGTGATTTGGGCTCGCACACGTCACTTTATATTTGATACTCCAAAACTAACTGGAATTTTGCATTCTGCTGCAGTTAAATGCAGTGCCAGGATACGTAGATTACTGTCAGCTTTTTATTTTTACAGGGGTTTTCTGCTCATTCTCTTCCTTTCCAGTTCTCCACTGGCTTTTTCCCAGCTGAACAACCTGGCAGCAGTGTTGGCACAGGGAGGCAGACCCCACTTCAGCGACCGACCTGGCTCTGGGGAGGGGGGAGATGCTGCAGGGGCTGGGTGGGGGCCAGGAGCACCCAGGGTGCCGTGAGCACCCAGGGCACTGCTTCTGCCTGGCCGGGGGAGGCTCCCGCGGCATGCACAAGCATTTGAACTGCTTGGACCACCGTGCCTTTGATCCAGCAATCACGGCTCCGGTTTCTTGGCTTCCGTTTGTTTTGAACTCATAGGAAAATAGTAGTGCCCAGATGTCCTGAGCGGGGCCAGCGGCACCCAGCAGCACCCACCCCGCAGCGGGTGCCGGGAGCATTTCTGTAGCCTCGTGTGGCATTGGGAGGCCGGATCCGAAGCCCCGTGTGGCTGCAAACTGTCAGACATGCGCCGTGGTGGTGGCAGCCGCTGCACCAGGTCGTTTTGTTGTTCCTCTGCTCCCAGCTGCTCCCACCTCAGCTCCTACCAGAGAGCGGTATAATTTCAGTGACGTTTCACCACCGCTTTCAGATGTGGCTTGTGCACTTGCAGACATTACCAGGGAAAGATTTATGAACTGCATGAAATAATAATAAAAATGTCTATTTTATTCTAAGCCACTTGAAGGAAAAGAACTCCTTTTTGCATTAAAACAAACAGAACAAAGGAAACACTGGGATTGTGTTCATCCTCGGAGGCACACGGTGTAACAGCACTCCTATAAAGTTAGTGCAAAATGAGGAACCTGCCTCTGGAGCAGGCCTTGGCAGGTTGCAAATTCTGTTCTACGCATCATAAAAAAAAAGTCCTTTCATCACTATTACTGACATTTGCTCAGCCAACATTAGAAATTGCAATTAAAAATGAGAAAGCTGAAATCCAGCTGAAAGTTACCTGGAGCCCTGGGACTGCTATTAACGGCTGTGCAGTTGCAGGGCTGTTTCTTATGAAAAGTGTAAGAGAAGCAACTGCACGCCATTATGCTTGAGCCAGACTTGGAGGATAAGTTGCATGAAATAATAACATCTGATGAAATATGGTGCAAGCTGGACCCCATCGATGGTACCCATAAACTCACCAGCAATCTTCAGTGCTGTGCAATGGGGTGGGTTTGGTGCGATCATTACCTGCATAAAGTTTGTAGGATGCCCAACCCTGAAAGGCTCTTTAAGGTGAGCGCAGGCAGAGCCGACGGCTGAGCGCTGCGGCAGATCCCTGCCAGCCGTGCTCAGACCTGAGCACCGATGCCCGGCGGGCACCCGCCCTTGGCAGCCTCCGAAAACTCTGCTGTGGCCAAACGCAAACCCCCAGCTCGGGAAGGAGGGGCTGGGACCAGCTGTGCTTTCCTTTTCCGCTGCTGTCCCACCACTCTTTCTGGGATTTTTGTGATAACCATACACAGCACCTCTCTTCTTCCTCATTTCCATGCAGATACCGGTCGCCTTTCACCCATTTGGGGATGGTTGGCCTCTGCATGCATACTCAGAATTATCTGTGCATGCAAATAAGGATGTGAGCTATGGGGCAGGGGAAAGGCTTAAATTAATCAGTGCTTCAGCCACACAAAGGAAAGCAGAAGCATTGTCGCGTTGGCTTACAGGAAAAGGTGCCGATGAGCAAACAGGGAGCACAACCCTAAACCTCCGGTGAAGGGCAGGAGGAGGTGAGAGGACACTGGTGAGATCTTTCAGCATCACCCCTGTAACGTGGAGATCAGGGTGAAAGGCAGACCAGTCCCTGATGGCTTCCCATGCCCCCGCGGGGACCCACAGGTGACCTGGGACCACCGTGGCTGGAAAGCCCACCTGCGGAGCTCGGGGTGGCCCTTGGAGCGGGGCAGCTGGGGACGCCGAAGGAGCCCGCAGAGCTGGAGGTTTCTGGGGTTTGGGCAGAAGCCGCAGGAAAAGCTATTTACAGCTGTCTCGTGCGGATTTTTGCTAAAAGCAGCCAAAACGGCAAGAAGACTAAAAATCTTGTACTCCGAGTGAGGGGCTGGTGTTCCTGCACAGATGTTGCACCCTCCGCTTTCTGCCGGCCGTGAGCAGGCTGCGTGAGCAAGCTGAGGGTCTGCAATTAGCATTTAATACCGAGAGGCTCATTACCTGAGGCCATAGTCAGCCTTTTGAAAATACATTTTATCAGAGGCCCAAAGCAATGCAACGGCTTCCTGTTACAACCAAATGCATCTGGTTTGGGTTTTTGGATTTATCCCTTGATCCCTGCCATAAGGGGCTGGTGCTTTGCCAACCCATTGTTTCTCAGCTGGAAACAGATGGTATGGGCTAAAAAACTGATTGCGTTCAAAACCGATCCAAAGTATTTAATGTCAACCTGCTGGCCAGATGCGTTTTTAGAGATCTGCCCCTCCGCCACCTGAGCGCCCTGTCCCCTGGGCGGTGGCCGCACCGTGGACCTGGGGACAAGGTGCACGACAGATACAGGCGCAGGCGCACGCCAGCAGGACCCATCCCCAGCCCTGGTCTGACCTCGCGTTCCCAGGGCAGACAGACCCTGCGTTTGAAGTCCATAAACCCATCCATTTCCGTGCTAGAACTGTTTAATTTTCCAGGCCCTGATTTACCTTTGCCTGGAGTTTTTCTTCAAACTAAGCGAAATCAAGAACCAAAGGTGATCCGAGAACTTAATTCTGATGGAAAGCTTACTCCTTCTTGGAAGAGGATAATAGATTAATACTCACTTTCATGGCAGCCCTTCTAAGCCACATTTTCAGTGACTAAGAAACCGTAAAGAACAGCTACTTCAGGGAAGACACTTTTATCCTGCTACAACATTTTCATCAAAATTGATTGAAACGTGGCTGTAGAGTTTTGCAGGAGCTACTGATATTTCAAAATTTGTCCTGATTAAAAAAAAAAACAAAACAACTTTTTTTCCCCAGGCAACAGCATTTGTAGGAAAACCCTTGAATAATCCTGGCTTTCTTTTGGTGAAAGATCCTGGGGCAAGTTTCTGGTGCTGTAAATAGATACTCTTCCCTGAATCCTCTCTGCTTTGTCACGAAGAGTGTTGACTAGTCTCCATCTCTTCAAGACTTGTGCTTGCAACCGCCCTGACTCTTTCTCCAGGCCGTTATTCAGCCTCCAAAACCTGATGCCAGAACTCTTCACTCCAGGCAGAGTGGGCCAGGTTTTCCCTGCCGCTACTCAACTGGCTGCAGCAAGTTTCCACAGGCGAACGCGACCTAATGAGTACTTTCATGGGTACTTTCATGCTCTTTCAAAGCGTAGACATAAGTCACACGAGGGACTATTGACTGGGCTACGATGACGAGAAATTTGATGCAAAATCTAAATCTAAATGCCTTGCTGAAGTGTTTAAAGCCAGGCCAAGAAAAAAAATTAATGTAAAAGGAAAGAAAGGTTTCCTCTTGGAGATTTAAGAGCAGGCTGCAGCCTCAGATAGATCAGTTACATTCAAACTGCCCATAGGGTATGAAAGACAAAAGGACACGATTTCTGGAAAAAGTAAACCAGAACAAACCAAAATTGGGCTGCTGAGGCTGTCTAAGGTGTTCAAATGGACCCTACTCCTTCTGACGGGAGAAAGCATTGCCTGTGACACTGGCTTGATTTCCATAGGTACCAAAAAGAGGTTCCTCTTTAAGAGCAGCTTTACTTCCTACCCTACACATATGTCTATGTCACAGTATTATGGGCTGGGAATTTGAAACACCACGCAGCAAGGAAGGGCAGTGTCAGTGCTGGTAGGCTGCAGGCAACGGAGCGCTGATTCCATCCCAGCCAGACCCAGCGTGCCAGAGAACAGGAGAAAGCTGGTGAGAGCCGGTGCGGTTTGCATGCCACCGGCTGGCGTGCGGGCGCATGTGGCATTTGCCGTGGGTAGTGGAAAGCATGTACCATTTGTTGAACTTTTATGGTTTAAATATTGTGCCTGACAGTCAAGTAAATTCTTGTATATTCTAAACAAAGCAGAACATGCTGGTTGTTTTCTACTGTAAACACTAGGATTTGATTTGTCTAAACTTTTGTCCTTTCAGGGGGAAAAAGAAGTCTTAAAGCATAAAAGATATTTGTAATTTTTTTCAGTTTGCTTGTACTAAAAAAATGGAAGGGCTCTCCTTTTGGATGGTGTGCCTCAATGAGCGCACCCCTGGCGTGCCGAGGAGGGCAAACGTGAGCACCGGGCAGCACGGTCACCCAGGCTGGAGCTAGGGCGGCTTCCAAAATCACCAGGAACTCCTTGGGGTCTACCACCAGCTTCTCCTTGGGGACTGATTTCCTGGGGATTGGATCGTTCCCTCTTTATTCGTGTTTCGTGGTGCCTTGGGGATTTGTGAAGCTGCTGATATAACTGAGTTTTATCAAGAGCGGTGGCATTTCCCCAGACAGCTGCTCACTGCGCTGCAGCAGCAGGATGGCAAAGAACAAGCAACAGGGAGAGGTCCTGGTGTCCCTTTACTTTAACCCGACGTGATGTGTTGAAACAAAACCTCACCCCAGGGCTGTGCACACGGCAGTGACCCGGGCGGCTGCGGCCGGGTCGGGCAGCACCCGGTGGGGACCTGCTCCCAGGGTCCAGCCCTGGAGCAGCCAGCTGGGATGCCAGGCTCGCCAGTGCAAGGGCGCTTCGGCTGCCTGCTGACAACTGAGAAGGAAGCACGCTCCCAGCAGAGCAAAAGCGGGTCTGTGGGTAGGGGAATTCCTGTATGGGGCCACAGCGGTGCGGCTGGAGGAAGCCCCTGCTTGTGTGCTTTTGGGAAGGCAGCAGACGCCCTATGGGGCTCGGGAGGCGTCAGGAGCAGCAGGGGCTGGAAACCTGGCGGGGCAGCAGGTGGGGGACGGCAGCGCTTCCAAAAATCAAATCCAAGCTTAGGATTCCCCCTACCAGCTTTTCTCCCAGCTGTATTTAATAACGCAGGCATGTGTCAGGAGTGAGCGAGCCCAACTGCCTGCAAACGGTTCAGCTCTGCGGTTAGCTTCCTGCGAAGACCCAGCCTCTGGCAGCAAGGGCTTTAACCCCCGGGCTGCCTGCTGAGACAGATGGGCGCACGGCACTGCCGGGCTCGGGGGGCTGCCAGCAAGCCCACCGAGCTGGGGAGAGCCGAGGGTCGTGCTGCCGAGCGCACGCTGGAGCCCGTTCAGCAGCCTCCCCGCTGCAGCCTTGGCTCGTGCTCCTCCAAAGGCACCGGGCGCCCCTGCAATCAGGTGTTGGCAGAACAATAAGCCCCGCTCAAGTATTTGATATCCCTTGAAAAGTCCCTGGAAAGTGGGTAAATGTCTCTAAGTGTCACAAACTCACGTTTTTCGCCCTGCAAACAGTAAGGCTCTCTGTTACAATAGATGCTAATGTCGCCTAGAGCAAACCAGGAACAATGGGAAATATTTTTAGCGTGGCTCCGAAGAAGAAGTATTGTGGGAGGCTGATGCAAGGACAGACCCTGAGCGCGGTGGGTCGCCACAGCTCTGCTGCAGCCCCGGGGACAAGCTCATCCACTCTTAGAGCCAGAGGACACCGGTGCGGCAGTGGTTTTAGACGAGTCGCCATGGAAGCCCTCGGAAAGAGACATGGTCTCATAAAGGCACCCATTGTCATAAGGGCTTTGCTTCCTCCTTGCTCCCAGTCTTTTCTTTGGGAGAGTTTACGGCCAAGCCCTGCATTTAAAGAGGTGTCTTAGAGATCTAACATCTGGCCATGGAAGATGGTGTTCTTGATGCTGATATGTCAGGGTAACACCTCCACATCCTTTGGGCAGTGTTAATATTTGGACAGTGTTAAAATATAACCAGCGTTTCTTAGTTTAGATTAATGCCCTGGCTGTGCACCAGTCCTTGCCAACCTGCGAGACACTGCCTGGATTTCCTCCCACTCCTAAAGCAGCACAGGGCTTAGGGCTTGACATTGGCACTCGGCATTTAAACAAAATACACATTAATATCTGCGGAAATAATGCCTGAGTAATAGCTGCAGGAACAGACACGATTAAGGGCTGTGGAGAAAAACAATTAAGCTCATCAGCCAAAATATTAGGAAAGCAACTCTGCAAATACCATTTTTTTCTCTCCCTCAAAAATAAAGAAGGAGCCTGAGATTGCCCGGAGCTGTGCTCTGAATATTCATGGAGTATTACGGGTCCTCCGGCAGCGCTCGTTTGCACTGAGGATAAGGAAGGCCACCAACTGTTAACCTTTGCAATTTAGTCTTTCATTTTCCGCATTGGCACACTATGGAAAAAGCTGAAAGTGGAGGTCATGGTGTATTAGTCCTGACAACGGCTGCGTGAAATCAGGCTGAACTCCCTTGTTTGCCTGAAGAGAGGAAGGCTGGGCCCAAGTCTGGGGGGAGAAGAGGAGGATTTTCCCATAGCCTGAGAGCACCAGCAGCGCCGCCGGGGCAGGGGGAAGCACGGACCTGGGCTTGGGGACTGTCAGACACGGACAGACGGACAGTGTTCCCATGGGACGAGCACTGTGACCTTTTCTCCTGAGAGAGCCGGGGGCGAACACGATGGACCCGCTTGGTGACCAGCCTTGAGGGCGTCAGGTCCTGCTTGGGTCATGTTTGCTTTGACTCTATCAAGTCAAGGTTGAACTCAGACATTTAAAAATTAGGTGCAAAGAGCTGCTGACTCCGCAGGCACTCAGGGGCACGTGCACGCTTCTGCCTTCACACTATGCCACAGGCAGGCAAATAAACTTTGGTACAAAACTTGGAGCCATTCGGGTTCAGGTAGACTACTCGGGAAGGGTTCTTTTTCTCCCCAGGCTCTTGCCTTCCAGCACTTCCCAGGCCCTCCTGCCTGACTCTCTCCTCCTTTACTGGGCAGTTCTCCCATTCTCCATCATTTGCAGGTTCTTCTCTGGGTCTGGTGTCCAGTGTGGGTTGCCACATGACAGATGCCGGCACTGTATAGGATGGTGCTGCTGAAAGCAAGCCGTTCCTCGCCAGAGCAAAGCATCAAACTGCGATGTGGTTGTTGCTTCAGAGACAGAAGCTGAATGACCAAACAATGCAGATCTTCCGGATCCACTCATGCTGTGTAAAGTGGGAATATGGGAAGGTATTCAGAAAACATGCGTTTTCTGGGGGATCTAAAATATAAGCTGGTATGTAGAAACAGAACAGTCTCTTGTAGCTCACTATGAGCCTAATCCAGCATGAAATGGAGGCGATTGAATGCTCTCACTGGTTTGCAGACCCAAAGAGCAGATCCACGTCCCTCTCTCCGCTGGCACGCCTGGTCTGCCTGGTAGGCGCTGGTGGCAGCCAGGATGGAGCCGGGCAGTGCCCAGGCTGCCCCTGCCACGTCCCGCCGGCTTCACCCCGCCGTGGTGCAGAGCAGGCTTGCTGGTGGCTGGTGAGGCAGCAACGCGTGAGCTGCAAGGCTGCAGCAGGGCACGGGGCACGCTGCCCTTCCATTTCAGGTCCTGCCCCCCCCTCGCTGGGCTGCCTCCACCCTCCGCTGGTGCTCGCTGTCGGCACTCGCCCGGGAGGTGCGGTTTGGCACAGCGGGGCATGGAAACACCCATGGAAAAAGCAACCTGAGAACAGCGCGGCTCTGTCTCTCCGGCGGCCCAGCTTGTACAACAGCCATCTGTTTGCTGGCCCCTGCGTTTGGAGGAAGCGCTGGTGAATTAAAGGCTGAGGAACAAAACGTTTCATTTTGGTTTGCGGCATGTGCACGTGTGCAAGGGCAGCAGGAAGCACGGTGAGGACGCTGGCTTCCCCCCCCCCGCAAAAAGGAAGACGTAACCCCAGCGTCGTGCCCATGTGAGGCCATGCAGACACCTTACAGGATCTACGGGACAAACCGGCTCTTAGGAAGTTCCTGACCACAGTCCAGCTCCATGAGACAAACACAACCCAAAAATGCAGTCCCTGTGCCACCGACTGCTGGGATGCTGCCCATCGCTGGGCTGGGAGAGGTGGGGAGGAAGAGCCTCCTTGCACTGCTGGGGGGTCGTACAGCTGGGGTGGGGGTCCAAGCACGGCCCTTCTCATGCACTAATGCGCTGGAGACCAGCCTGGACCCAATGGCTGGGTCTCCGCCATGGGAAACCACCTCATCCCCCTGCACGGGGGAGCGAAGGCTCTGTCCCCATGGGATGTGGGACAGGCGATGCCCCCTGGGACGAGAGGGGGGTGCGGAGCAGCCGCCCTGCCCGCACCAGGCACAACCGAACAAACTTGTTTGTCATCGCTGGGTTTGCAGGGCGGATTGATAGGAACGCAGCGCTAATTGCAGCAAGTATGATTTTTCCATCCTAACCTGTCACTTCTTGTCTTTCCTTTAGCTTCTCGTCACACAGTTTAAAACGCCTTCTGCTAGCACAGGAACCATGGTGGTGTATGTGGAGAGGGATGAGCACAAGGGACTCGGCAGTTCTGTAATGCAGCAGCTAGGGAATACCTACACGTTAGTTGTGGAGAAGCTCAGGAGAATGAGGGGGCTTAGTCCCACAAAAGCACAGCTCTAGTACAGACGCAGGGAAAGCACTGTACTTACACTGTTTATAAACCAGCCGATGGTGTTTGCAGGGGGATCCCCTTGAATCACCACTTCTTTTCATTGTCTCTTCTCCTGCATCCCGGGTGAGCCAGCATCCCTCCTCTCCCCCGGCTGCAGCGGCACTACCGGAGCTGCTTGTGACAGCTCTGCTCTCTTCCAGCCACAGGAAAGTCCATCCCAAACCCCAGGGAATTTATGAAAACCCCTCAACATTAGGCACAGTCAATGTATCAAGAGTAGTTAAAGGCAACTTGTTGTTATTAATTTGGAGATTCCCCCAGTATGCGATTGTTCAGTCCCCGTAACAGCACCAGAAAAGAAAAATCGCTGCAACAAGTTTTCCTTGGATCTGAAAAATTACCTTTCTTTTCTGAGTAAATTCAGAGCTGCAAAACCAGAAGGCTGGTGCCTTCCAGCTGACTGGCTTTTGAGTCCCGTTTCACTACAAGGGTTGCTTTTCAAGCCTTGTCAATCTAAGGAAATTTATTTAGACAGTCTCAGGGGAAGGTCTTGGCAAAGTATTAATAGGTTTCTTTATAAAAGAGACCTTTATTCACTGGTCTTTAAGCTGGCCTGTGTCTCATTTGGCTTTTTGAGCTCATGTGCAGAGAAAATGTCTGTCTTTGACAGTCTCCATGCTTCAGCGCCGTTGTGGGGCTCCAGAGGAATTTGCTAAGCCCATAATGAAACTTCTGGCTCAACAATAACACAGCTGCATGCGGCGCCGTCTCACCCCGGGCGGTGAGGTGCTGTAGCCCTCGGCGTTACGGGCCCGTCACAACTTACGCGTGTGGCTAGGTGCAGCCCGCTGCAGGGCGCACGCTGGAAGCGGGCAGTGCGGGCAGCGCAGGCAGCACGCTGGGCGACACGCTGGTGCGAAGGCAGACGAGTCACACAGGAAAAAATAACCAACCCTGCTGTGCGTGCTTTCTTACCCCAGATCCGTTGCAGCTTGCCTGCTAAAGGTGCATCGGGACAGAAACTGCTTCATGGAAAAGCCCTTTTCCCACTCCGGGTTGTGGATGGAGCTAAAGCGTGGGCAGTTGGAACTCTAGAGGACTGAGCGTGCCTGTAGCATTTGGGACCTGCAGACCTGGCCTCCCACTGCAGAGGTTTTGTCCCATTTCACCATGCAGCCACCTTCCCACAGCTCTCACCGACACGGGCTACTTGCTTTGAGCCTACGTGCAGCGCATGGGGTACCCAGGCGATTCAGTGGGACAAATTTCTAGCAAAGGCTGTAGAAAAGCAATGGGAGAATTATCCTTGCCGACAGAGTAGAGCAGTGAAATATGTTAGCGCTTTGCACAATTTAAAAAAAAAATCTGATGCAAAAAAAGCGCATTCAGCCGCTGCAGTGCTGGTCCTCCAGCCAGCCGGATGATGAGGCATGACCGCAGCTCACCCTCACAGCAGCTGGGGCTGGGAGTGCATTTCGTGGTGGGGTTCCCCGTCTGCAAGACGGTTTGAGCTGACACCTGGAAGTTACTTGAAGTAGAAGTGGTTATTTGAACACTATCCATCACAATTTGTTCAGAAGGCACTTTGCTTTCCAGGTAGACAAAATCCAGTTCCCTTCAGTTTTCTTTTATCAGCAGTATAATGCAATGCACGGACATGTAAAGTCATAAATCAGGTATTCCTGCAGATGTGCGAGGCAGGATGGGATAAGCACCGTCGGATGAGCACTGTGCCACGGGGCTGCTGGAGGTGCTTGCACGCATCACCTCGTGATGCAACAATGCATAAGAACCTCATTGTGGAGAGATTTACTTTTTGGGTGATTTGGCTGAAGAAGTTGAGTTAAAAAGTAAATAAAAGCTCAAATTAGATTTATATAGGCATAATTAACCTCACTTTTTATAGAATAACACATAGCCATATGAACTTTATTTAGCTCAGTCCTAAAGCAGCAGCTGTTGCAAGTCTCTGGAAGAGTGTTTCCCCTGAAACACACCAGCACTTCATGAATACTTGTTTTTGCACCTCTAAATTTTTCTCTCTGGGTCTTTTAAGCAAGTTTTATTGTAGTGTTTATATAGCTACCTCAGTCTGCCTTTGGTTTATGTTTTTTTCACCTGAAGCCACTGAATTTTGAGTTTTATTAGTTATAGGTATCTGAAATCACATTCTTTTAAGAACAGACTGCACTAATAAAACTCCTGAAAAGTTTCTGTTTGAGGCAGTTGTCTTCTGCCCAGGTATCTGATTCTTATTGAATTATGCTACAGATGAACAAGTTTTCTGTGGCTGTTTGTTACCACGGAGGTAAATAACAAGAATCCCATCGATTCCAACAAGTCAGGACCGAGTCAATTCATCGGAGAAATATCCAGGCAAACAGAATTTTTTCTTGAAATGCATTGTAAAGGAGAATGCTGCTTAGCTTTTCTAGCAGAGAATAAAGTGAAATGCAGCTCGATCACCATCGAGCCGAACCTCCGCCTCTTGGGCTGGAGCAAAACAGCCTCTTCCAGGTCAAGAGGAAGGATCCTGCAGAGCAGAACTGCTCTCGTGCTCAAAAGCTGTGGGCTGCAGGAAAAGGTCAGAAGAGCATATTTCTCCCTCCCCCTTTAAGGCTTTCCCAACCTTTTCTGCACAATCCCAGAAGCGCAGGGGGTGCAGACTTGGCCCCCAGCCCACACATCAGCCGTGCCCTACAGCAACCAGCTCTCACCCCCATCACCACTCATTTACTCCTGATGACAGGGCTCCTTCTTCATGGGTTCAGGGCCCACAAATAAATCACGGTGCCCAGGTGTTTTCCATAGACCTCTGAGGGAAACCTGTTAAATGTCTCCAGATCTGCCTTCCCTCTGGCTCTGCCTAGAGAAACCTGTGCACAGCAGTGGTGGGAGCAAGCCTCGCTGTGAGACTCCAACCAGCTTCCTAGTCCCTCTTCAACGCTGATGGGTTAGTTGACACCTGCCGTTGAAGGTGTAGCCCATTAAGACTAAGACACTGTCTTCCTGTCACAGAGATAGCTAGTTTTCTTCTACCCATCTGAGCTGAGAAATTTTCTTTCAAGTTTTATTGTTTTAGACTAGATATTGCAAATATACACAAAGAATCAGCACTCACTCAGGCAAAGGGCTCCCCTCCTTCAAGCCCACCTCCCTTGCTGACATGCACAAAGGCATTGCTCCAGCTGCTGCTCATTTCCTAATTGTTTTTCTCCCCACCTTAGCAGTGGAGGCTCCCCATGCTCATGTGCAGGGCAGTGCACAGGACCCCTCCCCAGCCAGGGCCAATTCCTCCTCTGGCCCCGGGGGACGCGTGGCCCCAGGGTGGGGGACAACCCCGGCAGCGAGGGGGGATGCTGTGGGAAACCTGGGAGGAGGAAGGTGACCCGAATGGAGCCGCTGTCCTTGAACAGCCTCTGCCTTTCCACTGGTGAAATCCTCCCAAATCACAAACAGACGGTCCCTTTTTCTTCCTCAAATATTTCTTAAAAAAAATAAAAAAGGGACCACAAATAAGACAGCACTGCAAATATTTGTAGATTCAGATCAGTTAAGCTTTGAAAAACTTCAGCTTGCAAAACTTCGGCTGAAATGTGGTTTCTCCCCAGTCAATGGTTATTTTCTCTCTGCCGATGGGCTCTGCCCTCCCTNCCAGAAGCTCGCCTCTCGGTGCGAGATATTCACTTCTCCTCCATTACAGAGTTTATTTTCAAAGGGCTTCCTCTCCTAGATCATCTTGAGGAAATACTGGGGGTAATTGCACTCACTAAGCCTGCTAAACAATTAACCTGAAATAAGTAACGGCACCGGGCAATAGGTTAATTTTATCCCAATATTAAAGCATCCACAGATTTTGCGGGGTCAATCAGTAAGGCTTCCCCAGGAACCCCGTTGCTGCCCGCAGCCAGCCCCTTGCCGTTAAGTGCACGCCTGTGCAGGCAGGGCTCCCTCCCAGGAGCGTGATTTCACGGGAATTGCGTCTCTCCACACACCCTTGGCCCCTGCTCCGCTGTTTCAGTCTCTCCCTTTCTTTGCTGTGGCAGCCCATTTTACCAATGCCAGCCAGCGTCTCAGACACGGGGATGGTGGCGTGCTCTGGCCTGTGAAAAGCAGCAGCATCTCCGACCTTCCTCCTTCCCTCTTCCTCGCAGGAGCCCTCACCCCGCTGCAGCTCCGGCTCTCCTGCCCTTCCCTCAGGCAGCACGCCTGCCCCGAGACCGGGAAGGGGTCCGAAGCAAGACCTGGGAGACTTTCATATGCAGAAATAGTTTATTTAAAGTTTTAGGAACACTTTCATGTATTGTCAGTCATATTTAGGAGAACAATTATCCAGAACATTTGAGTTTAAGTTGGAGCTGAGTGTTCACGTAGGAGGCACAAAGTCCTCGTGCTCACCATCTTTGGCCATCGACAACAGGAAATTAAGAGGTTTGTCCTTTGCAGATTCACAAGCTAAAACACTGGCATCGGTTACTGAATACATGGTGCTCAATCGACCATTAGACAATGCAACGTATCCCTGTGCTTCCATGAAAGAGCTAGATTAATATTAAAACCCCACCAGGTGAGAAGTTCAGCTCAGCGGTTCAGCTCTTACGGACCGCTCCAACCGGCAGATGCCAGCGCTTCGCACCGTCCCTGCGGGAGCCCTGCGCCACGCGGCAGCGTTTGAAACGAGCAGCGTCCACATCCACGGAGAGGTTTCACAGCAGCAGCACTGAAATTCGCGTACCGGCAGCACAGAAAAATGTTATCGGCCCCGTGGCACGGTCACCCCCCTGCCTTGCCACCTCCCTGGGAAGGGCGGCCGAGGTCCTCGGCACACCGCGGTGCTTGGTTGGCACAGTGAGACCTGTTCCTGTACGCGGCCGTTTTGAAATCCCCCGCCCTGCCTCGTCCGTTCTCACTTGGCAGAGAGCAAACCTGGCGCAGCCGGGACGAGCAGCTTCAAGCATCCGAATGCCTGGATTTTCCAGTTAAAGGAGCCCAGTGCTAAGTTTGGGGAGAAAACAAACAAACAAACACACACACACACTCAGGTAGCCAGCACGCCTGGCACACAGGAACAGATGGGGAGACTCGGCACGTCTCTCTGACCAAAGTCACTCTGAAAGCTTAACCTCCGTGCAGCATCCTGAGCATGGAGAGAGGCCCGTGTCTGAAGGCCCTTATCGCCCTAACTGTCCGACCACAGCCAGGCGAGAGGCTTTTCACCTGAGCCGTTCACGCGAACACGAGCTGCTCGCTCAGGGCTGCGTACAAACGCGGCTCCAGCTGCAGGAGCACAGCAGGTCCTGGGAGATGCCCGCTCAGACAGGGCCTGAGCATCCCGTCCCGCCCCAGTCCCCCTTCCCCGTCCCGCTGCCTGCTTCTTCATTAGTTTTTATCTCATCTCCCTATCCGTCTGGCCATGGCACGATGCAGATGACCTGAATCGGCAAGCGGGATTGCTGACACCGTCCCGCCCTCCGCCAGGGACCTTTGCTGTGGGTGGGGAAGGAGCTGACATTAACTGTCCGGGGGCTCGAGTGCTGCACGGACCCTCTCACCCGGGGTCCCAAAGCAGCCCGCAGCAGCTCAAGGTCATGCACACAGCCAGACAGTATAGAGCCGTCTTTGTGCAGGAGCTTTTATTTGAAACGATGGACTGGACACAGCTGTGGCACAAGATGCTTTTCAAATAGTCACACAACGCAGTCTTCGCCCGTAGCCTATTCCTGTCGTACACAGCAACCTTGTGAAACACCTTTTTATTCATTTTCTGGACAGACCCTCTGTGTATTGCTTGCTGATGGCTATTAGACAGGCCAGCGTACCCCTGTAAATTTAACTTTCTTGAAACCCAGAGCTTGTGACCCGCAGAAGGCAGCTGCAGCAGCCTCCTTCGTTCTAGATGATTAACTATAGCAAAACACAGTGTAATGTCTTCACTTGGGGTGAATATCTTCTCATGCTTACACTGAATTTCAATTTTAATATCAAAACTAAAGACTCACATATGTTTTGAGCTGTTAGATGCATTAATTTCACGCTTTTGCTCCCAACACTTGAGAGGCACAGGATTTTGTTAAGCTGTTTAATTGCAGTAAATTTTTTAGAAGACAGTATTTTACAAGCTGCAAAAATACCTGAAAGGCTCGAGCGGATGCCAGCAGACCAAAAAGCCTGAAGCAAGCATGTGTATGCTGAAACAGGGACTGCAGAGGAGAATTACAATTTATAGATCACAACATCAAAACCCAAACCAGAATGTGCTACAGTGGTATCTTTTTTCCTAGTAGCCAAATACAGGCATTAGCGATGGAGCATTGTGTTAGTGGAGATAGACTGTGTAAGAAAAGTTGATGCTACTATGTGTGGGCTGCAGTCACAGTCCAGTGAGAGAAACCCGACAAAGGTACTATCGCTGAGGACAATCCTTGTACGTAAAGTGGACTTGACCTCTCTCACTCAGAGACCATCCCACCGCCGGGAGGGTGGTGGGGATGACCCTGCCCTCGCAGCCCCTGGGAGTGATGGCTGGGGACACGGGGAGGGCCACCCACCATCACAGTGGACAGTAATGCAGGGCTGGACGTGGAGGCAGGCACCGGTCTCGGCAGTACGCCTCCCTCCCTGCTGCCGTGCTGAGGCTCCCCCCAAAACCCCATCCTTTCCCAGCACCTCTGCTCTGACATTTACCCAAGCTTCCACCATGCACATTCTTCTGTGGCAGAGAAAACAAGAACCACCTCTTCTCCACCTCTTCTCCACCGCCTCCCTTTGAGGCTCTATTAGTTTTTAACCCTGGCAGTGGTGAAAGGGGGATCCCCTTTACCTGCACACCTCCCCAGGCAGGGGAGAGGACCGCACGAGAAGAGGGGTCCATTGGAAATCCCACCTCTAAAGGGCTTACGTGTAGGTGCTGCCCCACACATGCAGAAAATGTGCCAACCATAGGGAGCTGGGAGCAACCTCACCCCTCTCTGCACAGAGGCACAGGATGAGGGCCCCCATCCATACGGGTTTAGCAACAGATGTTCAAGGTCCAGAAGAGCATCCCCCACCCTGGGGACATGCCCTAGCCACCCACCATCCTCTCTTCTGGACTCGATGCACACCAGACACCTCTTAAGCTAGCTTACTTGGTCTCAAATACTCAAAAAGAGGAAAAATTGTCACTGCATGCTTTGTGGGGCTCAATAGCATCAGTGTCGAGAGCACAGCACCCAGCTCATGGGGTCCCCCCACCCTGCAAGCCAGGGAGCAGGACCACGCCGTCTGGCGCAGACCCCCCCCCCCCCCCCCCCGGTTTCCCATCCAGCTGGGAGGGTAGGTGGCTGCAGGGTGCCGCAGCTCCGGAGCAGGCACGGCCAGCACCCCCATTCAGACACTGATGTTTAAGGACCACCCCACTGCGGTCAGGGGTCTGCCGCACCCCTCCCCTGCGCTCAGTTTGTCACAAACCCTGCGAGGACTACACAGCCAGCCAAGGCAAAACAAACCAAAAACACCCAGGGAGAAGACCGCAGCATGCTGTTGAGTTTGCTACGATAGCAGTAGTTTAGTTAATAGTCTTTCACTTTTAAAAACTCAATGTTTTCTTGATTTAAAATTTTTTTTTTTTTTGCATTTAATTTTCTTCTAGACACCTGTGTAATGGCTGTGCACCCACCTCATAGGCAGATCACCCTAAGAGGTAACCAGCTGTGTATGCAAATGGACACTGACTTTCCATCAGGGAATGCTGTTTGGATGTTAAAGTCTGCTGAACCAGCGTTTCATAGGCAATTCACACTATTCCTATCACTGCTTACACTGAGCGTGTGCACTTCTGGCTGCCTTAACATCCCAGGGTTTAGAACAATGATGCATCTTTAAAACAAAAAAAAAAAATTTACAAAGGTTTAAAGACATTTCCCCTGAAGCAAAATGAAGAGGAGGCAATAAAGCTAAGCACTGGGTTTTATTTTTCATTCCCACTTCACTTATAACCAAAGTGCCTGTACCCAAGGCTGATCCAAGGGAGCTTTATTATTCCTCGCACAACTTCAGGTCTACACATCCTCTCTTGACTTGCAGCATCCAATGAAGTTTACAGAAGCGACACCCCCAGGCACTCAACGCATCCGTTGACTAACCCGAGATGGACAAAGGACCCCAGGAGCACGTGCACCACGATACCCCGCAACACACGTCCATCGCACCCACAGCTACGGCTCTTGCTGCCACCTTGGGATTTTCCTGCTCTGCTCCGGCTCCGGAGCAAGCATTTCATTTACTCTCTTTAAATACCCCAGCGTTTCCAGGAATATCAACCACGCAACAGCACAGGGCTGGACAAAAGGGTAAGAGGCACTCACCCCCGACACGTGCAGGTATGTCTTTACACCAAATTGGTCTCACCCACTCAAAGATGGTGATGGACTTGGCCTGCTCCTCCCCAGCAGCGGAGCGGGGCATCCCCCGACACACGCAGTGGAGGGGCAGAGTCCAGCCCGGACTCGCATGCTCTAACCCTGCAGCAGGTACAGTTTCCCCCAACTCTCATTTGCAAGTTATTTTATCATAAGCAAGCAAACATCCACAGCATGGAGCGTGCTTTAAAGAGAAACCAGCGTCTTCTATAGCAGAAAGAAAACCTAGCAATTGTGAGCTCCTTGCATGCTCACCTCTGCAAAAAAATATTCCAGTTTTCTGTCAAATAATGTAGACATTTAATATAGGAAAAAAGACCAAGCACACAGACGTCTGCCAGCCTGGACTATCTGATATTTTCAGCGATTACCAGAAGCATCGCATGACTTAGGGAACAAATACTATCCACAGAGACTCAGTGCCAGATCCTGGGATGGTGTCACCCCTGTCAGATCCAAGAAGTGATGGGGACCTCCCCTGGGGACGGGGGAGCTGCGGGACGAGGAGCGGGGCAGAGCCCAAGGCAAGGGTGCTGCCAGCTCCGATGGGAAGGTACGGTCCCCTGGTTCTTGAAGGGGGTCACTGGTGTATTACAGGGAAAAACTGACATTGCAGCATTTCAGGCACAGAACCCCCCCAAGACAGCTTAGGCTGGAAAGCCGTTTTCCATAAAATTCCTGGTCAAACCCAGCCAAAATAAAGGCCCACACTTTAAATGCTTAACGACCTCCAGCATCAGGGCGGGAACACAATGCTGCTCTGTGGAAACACGCTCGCCTGGAATAACAGGCAGTCGGAGGCAGGCGAGAGGCCGGGGAGCCTGGTTGGGTGGGACCCGCCAGGAATGCTTTTGCATTCCAGTTTCAGGGCTAAAGCTCACGTGCGTTGAGCCAGTCGGCTGCCCCGGGGCAGAGCTGCACCCTTCCCGTCTCACCAGGCTTAAGCCAATCGCCCTGTGTGCCAACTCCTTATTTTTACATTATTGTACACTTAGGAGGAGAAAGCTACAGCTACATGTTGCTGCAATTTTATATTATTTGCTTTCAGAAAGTAATCACCCGGGTTAATCAAATTCTTCAAACCCATTGCTTTAGTACAGTTGTCAGCAGTCTGTTAGCGTAAACTTCCAGTATGGATTTCGAAAAATAAGAACAACCCTTGTTTTTGACCATGACTGTAGGTTTAGTATGCCAAAAGTTACTTTTGAGATGTGCTATTTCCAAAAGACTATTGCAAGATCTTAGTCATAAGAAGCTTAGAGAGACTTTATAAGAAAAGGGCACAACACAGAACCTCCTTTTCAGTCCCTCCTAGGCAGGGTGTACCTCCCACCCGCAGGCGCACGAATTTCCTTTGCTTCCTCCCCAAGGAAATATTCTCCTGCAAGCTGTACTGGATGCAAGGGGGCACGTAGTTGCTTGCAAGTGAATAGCCAGGCTCATAATTTTTAACCTTCCCCTTCTCATGCACTTGTCAAATGACCCCAGTCCTGGTGGGACCTTGGGGAGCCCGCTTCGCCCCCGGGCTGCTCCCCACTCAGAGGCGTTTGCTTTTGCTGCAGGTCGTGCACAGGAGGCTGGCGTTGTCCAGAGCAAAGGGTTTGCCGGTCAGCAGCGTCTCGCACTCCAGGCAGGCAAAGTGCTTCTTGTGCCAGGCCATCCCTTCTGCCTGCTGGTAGTCCTCCGAGAAGATGATCTACGGGACAGAGAGACAATTGCTTATTTTCACCATCTCGCCGAGCCGCAGCACGGCAGGAACAGGGAGAGCCAGCCCCGTGCCTCCCACCAAGCCCGTTAGCTGTGGAGGCCAGGCTTCGGGAACAGGTAAATAAAAGGCACAGGTCTACTCCTGAGCAATTAAGCCGAAGTCACGGGCTGCAACTAAGCGCTATAAAAACATCAGGTTTTAAATGAAACTAGAGGTGGATTGTTGCTCTGAGATAGATACGGCATAGCTAGCTGGGACCGTCGCTAACATCATGCTTCTTCACCCCATTTTCTTTAGGCACCTCCAGCTCCCCAGAGCAGCCACAGCCCTGGTGACCAGCACCCAGAGGGCATCCCAGGAGGCGCGGGTAGGTGAGCAGGTTAAGACGCACCCCAGAGAAGCCCTGAATTAGCCCATGCCGGGGGCGGGGAGCGCCGGGCAGAGGGAAGCCGGCCGGTCCCTACCTCATCGCAGCCGGCGCAGCGCGGCCGGAGGCTCTCGCAGTAGTGGCGCCCGCACCAGGCGGCCCCGCTCTTCCAGAAGTAGATGAGATCAACGAGGGGCTCGGAGCACCGGCAGCACACGAAGCACGCCGGGTGCCACTGCCGGGAGTAGCCCGCCCTGTCGGCGTACACCACCGGGCAGTCCCCCGGCACCGCCTGCTTGCAGGTCTCGCAGCGCTGCAACAGAGAAGCAGTGGAGTGAGCGTGGGGCCGGGCACACGTCGGGCGGGAAAAAAGCAGCGATGTTCAGTGCACGGGATGGATATTTACGTCTCAGGCGTACTGATTCATGGCATCTTTTTAATGCATCGTTCATAAGTGCACAGCTGGTAAGAAGCACAGTCAGCAAAACAGAACACCACAATCTCCAAGCACGTCCTCAACCCTTTCCACTTCTACATAGTCAGAAGGACCTACTGTGCTCCTGCTCGACATCCCACAGCGCCAAGGAGGGCAGTGGAAATAAACCGTTTAATTCTAGGGCTGCTAAGCTGCACGGCTTAGGTTGTTTTTGTTTGAGCTCTTGTTCTGTGAAGGGAAACTTGAGAATACCAAAGCCAGATTTTACAGCTGTATCGGCTTGGAAGGCCCAGCAAACACACCAGTCCGAAATGAGGCTACAGAAACAGCGCAGCGAGATGGAAGAGCAAGAAAACGCTAAACTGAAGAGAAAGCAATGGTTGCAGCTTGAGAAAAGCGCTGGGAAAAACGTCTCAATTGTGCAGTGGGACTCAGACAGAGCGCAACGCAGGGCACCCACGGCCAACAGAAGCGACATCTCCAAGTCTATCGCCCCACATCCTGCGCAAACATTTGGACCAGTGCTACGTATGGACAGAGCGTCAAGCCGTAATATAATTAAAAGGTATTGTAAATACATATTTGCCAGCCTTCACCTGGAATACTGTTCACTTTCTTCCAACCAGATCCTCATGCAGGCAAGAATGGCGTTACCCACCATCAGCTGAGTGTCTGGCCTTTGGGACCCCACCAAGCTAAAACCAACCTTCACTAAAATCCAAAGGTTCTCTGCTCTGAGAAAGAGTTAAGACATCCCGTAGTGCAGAAGTGCAGCATGTCAAAGATGTTATTTTGCATAGAGATTAGGAACTTTGGTCTTTTGTCACTGTTTTTTAATACATACATCTATGCATAAGACAGATGTCACTCTACAGATTTCAGCATGGTGCTTTCATATATATGCATATATATATAGCAGTTCAAAGAGACAGAATTAGATTTGGCTAATCTGAAGATTAATTAGCATCTATGCATATTACACACAAGAGCAACTGGGTTTACTCTTTATCTGTGCCTGCAGAGCGATCCTGTGATTAGCTAAGAGCAAGCTTTAAAGCTCTCCTCTCTGAAGCTGACAGCTGAGGGGCTGTTATTTAAGTTCCCATTTAAGCCGGGATAGTCCAGGTCAGCCTAATAGCTGCTGAGTCTGTGCTTTGTCACTCCCTAAAAGAAATGCTCTTAAGTAGCAGCTGGAGTCTCTTCCAGCAGAGCCCTTGGCTGCAAGGCCAGACTTCTACCAGCAATCTCCGCAGCAGGCTGGCTGGGGCTTTTACAAAACCAAGACGCAGTGTGAAGCAACTTGTGTCTCACACGAGTTGCAGTTTAAGCTGCTGTGCCTGACCAGAGCATTTGCACAGCAGCGCGTCCCCTCCAGCACGCTCCGAGCGGCGCAGGGTCGGGAATTTCCCACCCCGCACTCAGACGACAACTTCATTTACAAACGCTCTGATTTAAGTCGACAAGTTTCCAATAGGTGGGTAGAAGAGACAAAAATACATTTCTCAGCAGAAGGTAAACTAACAGTTCCTGAGCTGCAGGAGGGCGCCAGGGATAGGGCAGGGACAGAGAAGGGGACCTCCCGCAGGGCAGCTGCGGTCCGTGTCCTGACGAACACCGCCCTGATGCCACCACAGCCTGGGAAACCCTGCGCTGGGAGTACGGGACCCCCCCAGTGATCCTCACTGCTACCAGCCCAGTAAAGCAGCAGCAGCAGCAACGGCCCCTCTGGGGGTGCAGAGCGAGCGGGGTTTCTCTGTGGGCTCTGCAAGTGTCAAACTACAGACGAGTGTCCTCACCACATCCAGCCTCTTTTGCTAGTTCATGGCACGAGTGCTAAAAAGACTGTTCTTTATATCTAAGGACTTTTCTTAAACTCATTTCTCCCTTTACAGCAGAAGGCTACAAGCCTATCTACACCCACACCAAGTGGCTTTTCTTTGTTTTGTTACTATTATTTCTAGCACACCACGCATTTTGCTATTGCCTCCTCCTTCGTTCAGTCTGGATTTTCAATAACGGCCCCACAGTCCTTGGAGCGGTTCCACCAAGCTGACGGGCATCTCCTATTTTACCAGCAAATCCCGTATGATGAGCGAAGGCAGCACAAGAGGAGACACACGATGTTTCCTGGCTTGGCTTTCCTGTGAGTCTGAAAGGGGATATGTCTGCTTACACCGCTCCTTCCACTGTGAAGAGCTTCAGATGCATTTCTAAGTACTCCGAAGACCCATGCCAACGAGGGAGTAAACTCCAGCAGAAGTGAAGCGCAGAAGCTGTGCTATTTCTGGTCTCTACGAACAAGAAAACAAGTACGTGAAGCTGCTGCGCTCGGTGCAGAGTGGCTGGCAGAGCACTACTCCTGGCACACCAGTCTCGCTGTCGGCAAGGGCAGACAGGCACCGATGAATTCTGCACCCATCAGAGGGGACTGAAGCCATATTTTCCCCATGCCCCAGATTTGGATGACTCAGGGCACCAGAGAGCCTGTCCCCGCAGCTGCCTCCACACTACCACCCCCAGAGAAACCGCCAGACCCATCCATCCCAGCCCTGCTTATCTTGCACGATCTAACAGGGAGAACAAACACAAGCAGCTTTCCAACTCTGAGCTCAAGTTTCTTGCCAATAAGAACTGTGAAAAAAAACCAACTTATTTTGCTGTTTCTTTCTACAGCAATTATTCACAGGGCTTTTCCTAAGTGTCACGTAACTTCCATCCCCCTGCCATTTACGCATTAAATAAAGAGTGGCTTTTCAAATT
This sequence comes from Fregata magnificens, assembly GCA_013389945.1. Taxonomy (NCBI): domain Eukaryota; kingdom Metazoa; phylum Chordata; class Aves; order Suliformes; family Fregatidae; genus Fregata; species Fregata magnificens. The sequence goes on from WAAD01035091.1 coordinate 452,304, forward strand.
TAAGACGGTATTACAGCTTGGTACTCATTTTACATCTCCATCGCGCAGGGAGGGGAACGAAGACTTTATTAGCAGAGTTACCAGAGGTGTTGGTCAAGAAAGCGTCCCTGTCTCCCAAGCTTTTTCAAACTTGCTCTCTCCGCTGGCTGCTAGTTTGCAATGACAGCTCCCACGGCAGGAGCTCCCCGGGCACCACGAGGCTTCCCCTGAGCACTCACTACATCGCTGGCCTCAAGCTTTTTGAGACAATGGCTAATTTTGATCAGTCGCTTCAGGATTTGATTTGGTTCCACCACAGTGACTTATAACACCAGGAGACTTTCCAGTTCTGGGAGGGTTAAAGATGATTTTATGCTCAGTGGAGAACATTCAGCTCGAGGAACAGACTTATTACAGTGACGGGGCCCCTCTCTGCAGCCGAGATGAGTTCAAAAAGCTGTTTGAGCTCAGATGCCTCTCGTGGTGATTTACATTGGCCCTGTGTGTTTTCCTCTACACACCAATTTCAAACACAGCTAGCCTGAGCGTGCAATAAGAGTTTTAACAACCTTAGCCCAGGGACCACACAAACACCTGAGGAAATCATTCCAGCTTGTTTCTTGGTGCAGCATTGGAACTTTCTGGGTTTATTCTCTTCTCCAGCAAGGGTGGTGGTTTTGTTTTTTCCACATGTAACCTTCATAATTCTATAGTTCAGACTCACACCTGGATCTGAAATAGGGTGAAGTCAAGCTGCTGGTGCTGATTAAGAGGTTTGGTATTTAATAGATTCTAATCTGTGTCCTACTTCTAATGGACTCAATGAAGAAATATCACACAAACGGCTTGAGAATCAGGATCTCCAAAATAAGCTATCCAGCACTGTATTTTCCCCCTATGCCCCTGAACCAAAGGCACACGTATCTTCTCAAAAAGCCTTCTTCATGGCTGCAGTCCTGCAGGTCTTTGGGGGCCAGGGAGAAGCACGCTCCCAGCTGAGGACAGCGTGCCCCGCAGCGGCCCCGGGCAGGCTGCTGGCACTCGTGGGCATCGCCTGCGGCACCCCAGAGAGCAGCAGTGGAGGGAGGCTCGGCAGAGCTTCCTCAGGCTCGGGAGCAGGCGTCATGTTTAACACCCCAGGTTTAGGAGACACACAGGATGTGATCACGCAAGTAGAGAGGTACCTAAACCTCCGCACCTATAGTGTGCTGATCTACACTTCAGCCCTGAATACATCGACAACATTAAAGCCTCCAGTGTCGCTGGCTTCGTGCACTTCATTTCTCAGTCCCTTTACATCCATTCTCAGTCTTCATATAGCTCATTTTGCTCACACCTACTTTCAGCCTCACGCATATTGCAAAGTAAAGTGCTATATCTCATTTTTTTTATGGCAGAACTTTTCTTCCAGGGCAGTTTTGTGAAAGCCAGTAGACCTTCTGGAAGTTTAGCACATCTCAGATCTTGGGAAACAGCCCATTCATATCAGGTCAGCTGCGTTAATTCCTGCATGGGAGATCAAATTAAAACAAGCAGTGTTTTGTTAGAGTGGGAAACAGGAGGTCTGTCTTCGGTACGGCAAGAAAGCACAGTACTTCATAAGTCTGCTGCGAGCTGAGCTGCACAGCATGTCAGTCGAAATGGATCTCCCGTAACTGCTGTGGAAGCTGTTCCATTTTTCAGCTAGCACCTCTAGCAAAATTATGCTTTAAACTACACAGAATAACATCACAGTTATGTATTTATCTGGAAGGACAAACTTGCAGTCTAAATAAACCCTCATTGCTAAGATGACTTATTAATATGTTTAATGGAAACCTTCCTTTTTTGGCTATTTTTTTTAGCTTAAAATTCTTTGTCCAATTCAGTATTTTGCTGCAATAGTGAAAAACTTTTACTGTATCACTGGACTCTGAAAGTCAGATGCACGTTAACAGAAAGGGCCATAGCAGAGGGGAGACATTACCCAATATGGAATGAAAATGAAAACTGCTCTTAACGTGTTACAATCTCAGTGCAGTAATGGCTAGAAAAATCTTGCCTTAAAAACACTCGGACACCATTTTTTTTTTTTTTCCCCCAGCTTTAAATCCTTTGCTGCAAGTTACCCTCACAAGGGCTGTACGGAATTTTCACTCACCATATTTTATGATAAGCATTTGTTCAGCCACCACAATGGCCACTCCGGACGGCACTGAGAGAATATAAGCCTATAAGGGTGTTAGGGAACCTCAGTCATTTCCCTATGGAAATGTATTTTTATGCCCAGAGACATGCATGGTCTGTTCAGAGTCCCCCAGAGTGATTACAGCCCTGGGAGCACTATCTCCATGTTCACAGCTTTGCATTAATTAGACTGAGCCACCACTTACTGTCACTTGCAGCCTTTCCACTCGCATTGGTCTGGAAGCCTAGCTGCAAATACTCACTAACTCGCCGTAAAACAGTTTCTGATCTTGAGTAACCCAATTGACTCACAATCATCTGGGGACATGTCATGCCCCATCCTTCAGAGCTGCCAAGAATCCGAAGTTGAAATCACCGGCTCGTACAGCTAATGGAAAATTTACTTACCTTGGTGGTTCAGCACGGTTTTTGCTACGGAGGGAGGGAGGTGGTGAACAGGAGATAACCCACCCCTCCTCATCCCCGTTAGATGGATACCTGTGCTCAGCAGGGCTGGCAGAAGCACGCGAGGGCTCCCACCGGGGTCTTTCAGTGCTGGACCAAAGCACACCACGACGCAGCTGAGCATCGCGGCACTGCTCCAGTAGTTTGAAAAAGTGCTGCAGCAGACTTGGAGAAGCCCACCGGAGCAGTTTTGTGAACAAGGAACAGATAACCCTGACTGGTGCGATCTTTCTCCCCCTCCAGTTGAGACCGAATCCGTTCCCTGAAAGCTCCCCAAACTCAGAGCAGAGCCGGGACACCCCTGCCAGCCCGTCCCGCCGCTGCCGAGCGCAGCACTTACGTAGTGCCCTCCCGCGGGCGCGCTCTCCAGGGCCCCGTTGGTGGACTCGGGGGGTTCGCTGGCAGCAATGCTCTTGTCCTGTGGCTTCCCCTCCTCCTTCCCGCCACCGCCCTGGCCCGGCAGCGCCACCTCCCCAACACCCAGCGCCTCGGCTTTATACTTCTTCACAAAGTCTTCCATCAGCTTCAGCTCGCCCTCCGCGAGGCCGCGGCACTGGGACGGGTCCTGGTCGTACAGCGGGAGTTGTCTCATCAGCTGCCGCCGGCGATAGTACGCCCCGTCTGTCCCTGCCACCGGCTGCATCTCCTTCGGGATCAGCTCCATGTACTGCATGGCCTGGGATGGAGAGAGCGCTGACGGTTACTCTGAGCTGCCTTCAGCAGGGAAGCACAAGCTTTCTTTGTGCGGGTGCTTTGCGAACAGGTGCTCTGCTTGCATTACAGAGCGGTGGCAGAAAACGTGCCCCTTCCCCTCCCTTCCCCTTTGAGTTCTTCTAACCTACACTTCAGAAATAAAAGGCTGAACTTACTCAAATGCAAGTAGCAGCTAGGCTATTGTTAATCATTTCATCCTCAGAAAACAGGTTGGGTGGGTTTTTTTGGACGATTTTTGCTTTTGTTTTTAAAAAAAAAAAAATAAACACCCCCACAAAACCAGACTCCCCAGGAAAGCAAGGCAGCAAAGACTTGCTTCCACTAGTTTGCACCCAGGTCCCAACACACCCTCCCTTGCCAGCACTAGCATGCTACTATTCCAGGTAATTTGACAAAGCTGCCGAGAAGCCCAGAAACCCATAAACATCAAAACTTGAGACCAGCCAGCTTTGTGCCAGGACGGGGAGAGCACTGAGAGCCACCAACCCTACCCGACTACTGATTTTGCAGTAAAGGGAAGGTGTTTGGTCACTGATGCCCTGCAACATGGAAAGTCGGTGCCAAGAAACTATCCAAAATAAAGTCTCCTACTCAACTGGCCACTAGCCACTATCTTAAAAGCAGAGTAAACCGTGATCTTGCAAGAGGTCTGTCCCATGCTGAATTAGCATTTGCAGGACGGTGGGGTCTGTACAGTTAACTTCTTCTGGCCTGGTGCTAAGGGGAAGGGAGTTTCCCACTCAAGGCATTTTTCCTATTGTAGTGTGAAGAGCTAAGGGGCAGCCAGTTGGCTCTCTGCCATTCCATTTTAAAGACCGGCACCCAGCTGCATTAGGTTTGTCTCTTACTTGGTCAGCATTTGAAAACTGAATTTATAAAAAAAAAAAAGGTAGAGAAGCGATTAACTGTTCACTGTACACAGTCTGGTTCAGTATGGCCTTTTAAATACAGAAACGTTTGCACGACACTGAACAACTTGTCACGTCAGTAAAAACTTCAAAGTCAGCTTCCACCTCCGCTGCTTTCAGCCAGATAGCAGCGTCGCAGGGCAGGATTCCTGCCTGAAGATTTGCAACAGCAATAGATAAATGCTTTAATGGAGACAGGGCTTCTCCCCCGTTTCTTGGAGCGCATGTTAACGTTGCTGCACGTTATGATATTAGACATCAACAGTCAGTATATCCTGCCTCTGTGCAATGGCAGGATTGATATCCAGAAGTTTACTGGGGGAGGGCTGTCGCCCCGTGGGAGAAGGTGCTGCTGGGGAACAGCTGGTTAGAGAGCTGCAGGACGCTGCAGAAGTGATCTGGTGCACAGATGGCTTTCACAGAAGTGAGAAATCCTAATAGGAACTACAGAAGCAAGAGACCAGAACTCCCTGACAGCTCCTCCCAGGCCTCACACAGGCGCTGCCCCACAAAATAAGGATACTGCCGGTGGTATCTGACAACTGGAAAGAGCAGCAACCAAAGCCTCGATGCTGTACGACCGTGAACATTAAGACGGCGTACCCTACGCAGCCTGCGCTGGCTTGGTTCAGCATTTGGAAGAGCACTAGCAGAGTAGTGGTAGGATCTTAATGGAAGAAATTCTGAATCCCCTACAAACGCGCCAAGAGAAATGAACGCTTATACCAGAGCTACGAGAACAGCACCGCACCCGCGCGTGCATCTGAAGCGTCTCGTTCCGCCCCAGCGCCAGGCTCTCCATGGCCAACACAAAATGTCTGTGCTGAAAGCGAGAGAAATGCAAAGTCTCAAGCCTTTCTTACGAGTACGGTTGGACTGCTCCGTGGCAGGTTTCAATATCTGCCCAGACATGTGGCGGGATTTCACTCCCTGGTCAAGGGAATGCTTAAAGTTGTAATTGCAGATGTCATAAGATGTGTCCAGAGAACAGATCAGGGAGAAAAATTCAACCTGACACCAAAAGCTGACATGAAGGATAATAAAAAGTTGTTTCCTTCTGCTGCTACCAGGTATTATTACGGTCAAATGCTTTACTATGTTACCTTAGCACGGGCAATTTTGAGGAAGAGCATTTTAGGTTTTCACTGTTAACTACTGCATTTTGGAGATATTTTATGATCTGTTCCTTTCACTGTCCCCGAGGACCCAGAATATCTACTTCGTAACTTCTCCAGGCACGGCTTAATGAAAACAGGCTCTGAACTTCCTCCTGTTATTGGACCATCTGCTTCAGGACAACGATATTAAAAACAATCCCAAGTTTCCAGCCTGCCTTCAGAAGGAAACCACTGGAGTGAGTCAGTTATGCACTAAAAGCTTTTCGGCCCAAATCCCTTTTAAACTCTCCCGGGAACGGCTGACATCCAGCATTTCTCCTAAAAGTTTGTCAAGTTGATCTTCAAGCCAAAATTTATCAAGGCTGTCTTCAAAGCTCCTGCACAGTGTTTACTTGAACCAAGACACCTTCCGCTCTGTTCAGGCACTATAAAGAGGTCAAAAGCTTTCACGAAGCGCGTGCCCCCCGAGCCGCCCCCTCGCCAGCGCTGCGGGGACGGAGTTTGCTGCTGCGGGTGGGGAGCCGCCGGGCTCCCCAGTGCCCCCGCCGCACGGGGCCGCGGTCGGGATCGCCCCAAACGCACGCTCGCAAGGGGGTACGGTGGGGGTCCGGGCCCGGAGAAGCAGCAAGCAGCCCGGCAGACACAGAGTCCGGGCGTCCTCCACAGCAAGGAGCCAACCCTGCCCCAAGGTGCCGCAGCCCCGTGCTGCGGCCAGCTTGCGGAGCAGGGAACCCCGGGTTTCTGATAAATCCCGGGCTGGGCAGAGTGCTTGATGAATCAGGCTGGGTGGGAAGAGTGCCAGCATTGTTCTCCCCATCCCTCACCAGCTCCCCGATTCCCCCCGGGAACCGCGGAAGGCAAACAGTGGTTAAACAAACATTCCTGCTGGGCCAGCTCCTACCAAAGAAAAGAAGGAAGAGGAGGCTGCGAGCAGCAGCGCTACGATTAAACAGCCAGATGCATGGGGGTCTCAGTCCCTCGTTAAAGCCCAGTGGTCTGCTCCAGTTCGCACCGCAGGCCCCAGCAGCATTCCCAGTACATGCATGCCACCCCGGTCAGCCCTTCCAGGGGGTGATGGCGACGGAGTTTTAAGAAGAAATAATCAGCCTGCCTCTCGGGTCTGCAGCTGCAATTTCACATTTGTTTCCCCAATTCTTTTAAAAATCTGGTTGCAATTTTCAGCAGCTTTAAACTATTTATTTAATTTGAAGAGCAAAAGCTGTCCACTAATGACAGTGTAATATGTAATGTTTTTAGTACCACAACGCAGTTAAAAGCCGGTTAAATGCTTTCCCTCAAGAAGTGCTCTGCTGGCTAACACTTCCACATGCTGAAAACCACTTCCATTTCTTCCCACATAGCAATATCGCTCACCCGGATGGAAACCGGGCGCAGGAGGGAAGGAGGGGCTGGGGGCTTGTTTTCGGATCCAGCCCTCAGCATGGACCACGCTCCCAATCTCCCCTTTTTACCCCAAGTTCTCTTTACAAAACCTAAACAAATATTTTTATTTGGACCAGACTATGTTTAGCTGTAAGGAAAAAAAAAATCCCAGCTCCAGTGCTAAATCAGGGAGGGGTTCCTCTGGCAGCAGGGATGGGCAGAGTTCGTGCCCACGCAGGCAGGAGCCGCCAGCAGGATGCTCCCAGCCGCAGAGCTCAGCTTAGCTTTCCTCCAGGCTAGCGTGCCTTGGCACAACGAGCTTTCCCGCTCCCGTTCCCTGGGGGAGCAAGCTCCGCAAGTCTGCTGAGGACAGGGACGGGCTGCTGCTGCCTTTCGGCAGAGGTGGTGGGAGCGACCCTGGGCACAGGGGCTCCGAGCCCACTGCTCCGCTCGGTCGCCCTGGGCTGCTGCTGCAGGATGTTTTCCAGCGGGAGACGGGGAGCCCGTGGCACAACCCCCCGACTGCCCACCCAGCATTATGCTGCCCACCACAGATAGAATTTAAACCCCCTCTCCCCCTCCTCTGCTTGCCCAGCAAATCTGAGACGAAGTTAACATTAACCAGCATTAAAAAGAAGTTAAGCCACGAAGTAAGCACTGTCAGCACACTGTTTCAGCTCCGTTTCGGTATTCCTACGGAGAGTCGTCCGGGGCTGAGGCGATGCAGCATTCAACAGGAAACAAGGCTGCGTTCTGGGGAGCTTTAAGGCCGTTCTGCAGTTTACAGAGGCACAAGTGAGCACTAGTTGCACTCCTGGCTAATAAACTTGAGACGCCAGGCCTATTTTAAGTCCAAGATTTTAATGACTACCTCAGCAAGCAAAGAAAATAATTGTTATATTAAAGATGACAGTTATTTTGCCATTATCATTAAAGCCCACTTCCGTAACAGAGTAATTTACAAACACAGCACTGGATTTAGATGCTGCATTACTTCTTTCCACATTGATTTAATTTCTCTGCTTTTGAGACAGACTGAAGCATAATTTCCTGAAGTGTTTGCTGAAAAAAACCCCTCCAGAGCAGTGGAAGCATCCCAGCTACCTCCACCTGCGCTGGCGGGTTTTGGGACAGGCTCACACCCAGATTTGCAAGAGATCAGACTCAACAAGCAAGGCAGGACCAACCTCTGAGGGCAACTCCTCCAGCCCAAATAAACCACCCAAATAGCTTGTCTCCACTGCTTCTCCCAGAAGCCCGGTCCAGACCCACGTTGCTTTAGAAGCAGAGACTGGTCTCTGGAGTTAACTCGTCATCCTTGCGCGCATCCCACGGCTTGCAACGGCTTTCCGCCTCCTTGGTGCCCTCCCGGGGGTGCTTTGGGAGAGGATCACATCCCAGCCCAGGCCCCCCAAGAAGGCCTGGAGGAATCGCTCCCACATCCAGCCTGGGGTTTTGGAGCGTGCACACGCCTGCGTGGGCTGCACAGGCGTTGTACAACTGGCAGGACGGCGGAGGTGGGATCTCTCCTCAGCAATGTTTTTATTGGACGTGAGCTTTACCAAAGCAGCGAGCTTTCTAGTTGTAAAACCCATTAAGACTTCTCCTAGAAATGTAAGCAAACCTATAAAAACCCAAAGGCAATCCATTCCCCTCTCCTACCTACTCTGGTTATTTATGCGGTTTTCCAAAATACAAAGCGTTACGTACATTTTTGCTCTGCGAGGCAAACCATATGTTTTACTATTCATCCCGATAACCTTATTCCAGAACCGAGTTATGTTCTCCATTAAGCGACACAACTACCAGCCAAACGCGCCATGGATTGCCTTACCAGCTTCTGGGTGAGCCCTGGGGGAGCCCACTCGTACATGATGGTGTCGAAGGTGGGGTCTTTCCGAGAGACGATGGGGTTGGTGATGATCATGCGGTTCCTTTTGTAAATGCGAACACCGTCACCTCCTTTCACCCGGGCGGTGAGCGTGGCATACTTGGAGTCTGACAGCAGGCGCCCAATTTTCCGATCGTCCTCCACGTCCGAGCTCAGGCTGTGATCCTCCTGGCTGCATTTGCATGACTTGCAGATTTTCCTGCGGGTGACAAGTGAGATCATCCTTTCGATGAGAGCTGGGCCGTGGGAGGCACACGGTCGTGTGATGGCTGAGCCACCGAGCATCAGCCTCTTTCAAAGGTTAAACGCAGACCAGGGTCATAGCATAAGACAAAAGGCTCCGGTGGCCTGAGCCACGTGCAGGAATTCGGCACGATTCATCCCAGAGGGGCCGGCAGCGGCACGGAGGAGAAAGCTGCAAACCCCTAAGCGCTGTCCACAAGCAAAAGCAGCCGCAGCAGCGCTGACAGACTCCTGCCTCCCACCCGCTGCGGGGAGCTGCTTGAAAAACCCCTTCAAGCATCAGTAAGCCTCCCACCCTCACCAGTCTCCAACAGCCGAGCACTAGCCTCGCCTCTTACGAAGCTTTACATGCCATTAAAAAAAGTGACTGCTAAAAGAGGAATTGATACTGAAGTATGTACCATTTTAACTATAATAGCTAAAGTCATAAAGGTAAGTCTATAAGGCCACTCTCTGCTGGCCTACTTTTCCATCAAATGCTAATAGCAAAAGGACAACTAACTCTGATGCAATCCCACGTATTTGGGCAGGATCCTGGAACAAGCATGATTCAAACCAGCCTTTGAGTCAATTAAAAAAAGAGTAGCGATTCAACCAAAGGAGTGTTTTAAAGTTTGGATTTCCACGCAGCTGAGGTATTGAAATTGGGAACTGAAGGCTGCAGGGCACGATTACTTGCCACCATCGTGAAGCCTGCTGAAGCATTTCAGCAGCACAGACGGCACGGCTGCAGCCTGCAGGCTCCCGTGCACCGCTGCAGCAGGGCCCAGCTGCACAGCCCACCGCAAACAGGAGCTCTCCAAGCTCACAGAAAAAGAGTCTAGTGTTTTGCAAGACAACCTCAGAGGGCATTAATTCTTTAATGAATGACATCTGGATAGCTCCCATTTCAAAGCCCCCTTTGTTTCTCCCCTTTCAGTGTGCAAGCAGATAGGGCAGGGCAGCAGCCCACTGCCCCTGCCCGGAGCCGAACACGCAGTACCGGTCAGCTCCCACCAGCTACTGGTATTGGTGGCTATTTACTGAAATTAGTGGTTTTTAAGAGGAAAAACTGAAAACAAAGTATGAAACACTAAGATGTTTCTGGCACTAAGCATGGCATTTCAGCCACCAGGGTGCTCAGGACAGCTGCCAGCAACAGCCACCACGGTGCTGCCGAGCGGGACACAGCACCGAGCCCTTGCCCATGGGGCTTTGTTTCACCCCACCAGCTCTGCACCCACGCTCGCCCTCAAGGACGAGGGTGAGAGCCAGGCACTCGGCACAACTCCTACCGACAACGCGGGATTATCCTTTTGGTCAGCATTTCCCTGCCTCCAAAGCAAGCAAGGACATGTTTGTTTTCACTAACTCATTTCCAAACAATCCGACAGGCTGGGAAGCCAGCATGCAGCAGGCAGAGGATCTGTGCTCCAGCACGCACACTGCACAGGGCATCGGGTGGCTCATGCCGAGCACAGCGTGCAGCAGCTTTGGCACCGTGACCCCGTCCTGACGTCCCACTGAACAGCACCAACCACGCAGGGTTGTGCCGGGGATGGTCCCATGGCAGGCGAGACCCTTCTGCAGGCTGGGTCACCCCTCACCCCAGCCACCTTCTCTTCCCAAGCCACAGCTCGCTGCCAAGACCTGTGCCCAACCTAGCAGAGATTGCCTGCTCCTTGGGAGTTGAGACTATGTTAGCAAAAGCAGAGCCCGCCCCGGCGCGAGAGCCTCAGCTTGGTTTAAGCACTTGTGGAGGAGGTTTTAACTCAAAATATAAAAGAGCAGGACCAGTGAGGGAAGGGGGATGGAGAGCAGGGAGCACGAGCATCTTCTCAACTCAGCAGTTGTCCTGTCCAGACAGCGTGTCCTCTCCGCACCTCCCAACACCACTCAAGCGCAGTTTGTCTTTGCACTCGTTCACTGGCGTCCGAATATCAACAGGGCCAAAGGGACAGTGTCGGGGCAGGGCCCATCAAGGCCAAGACGTTACCTCCAAGAATGTGGCTCGAAGCCCGTGCACGTCCCTCTGCAGCGTAAACAAGGCACACCTCTTCCTGACTGCGGCTGGCTCACCGACATCTGGAAAAGAACAGGACACCAGAGTTGAAAAGGCTTTTTCCTCAAAGATCATCCGAGACTAGAGTACTGAGGTTTGTCCTTCAGACATTGATTTCTTCAGCCATGCCTTATGTCCTGTGAAGCCTCAAACCTCCCAAACACCATTTGACCACTGTCCATGCAAACCTGCTCCAAGTCTATGCAGGGATGCTTGGGATGAAGGTTTTCACCTTAAAGTGAGCGAAGATGGCACGTCTGCCGTGGTGTGGGGGAGATGGCACATCAACCACCCTGAACATGCACATGCACTTGGCAGCCACCTTAATCTCACGCCTTAGAGGCCTTAGGTCTCATTAAAAGGTCATTTTCATTCAGCTTATGTATTTCACATGAATCTGTGCAAGTCAGAAATTTCATGCAGTGAGACGTGGAGCTGCATCGCCTTGACCTGATGCCAAACTTGCTTTACTGCAGCTTGGACCTCCTTGGTCTTTCTACAGGGGCTCAAGTGCATTTTGGGAACGTGGCGTGTTTCCACGCCTCTGGCACTGGGTTTTACGGGTGGTTTCCACGGTGAACAGGAAACACAGCAGGGAAAGGCTCCAGGGAGGAAAGGCAGAGGGGGGGAAAGGGCTGCGGTTGTGCTGTGCTTTCTGCCACTCACTGAAAACAGAAGAAAGTCACTTATGTACGTGCGTGCTCACGGCTGCAGAGAGTCGGTCCTAATAACCTCTCAACAGGAGAGGGACAAGTGCAGAACACCACAACAGGAGCCAATAACATTGAAAATAAACCTGTTTTAGTGTCTGCACCATGGATTTATCAAACCTGGCTTTCTGAGTGTGAAGAATGCAGGAGGGTATGACGGGAGACAAAAACCAAAGTACCGCAGGAAGCATCAGGGAGAAGTGGCACCACGGGGCACAATTTGTCTCAGCCTGGCTGTTCCTACAGAAACTCGCAGACTCCTGTCTGAAAGACACATTTGTTCCCTGTAAAAACGGACTTAAGGAAAACAAGGGCAGTCCCACCCCCAGGACACACACACACCTGGCAGAAGCAACGGCAGCATCCCCGGAGCTTCGCCCCGTCTCAGCAGAGCTGACCCTGTGCAGTCAGGGATTAAGCTACAGGGTGGTCACCCACCTCCACAAAAACCTAATACTTTTAGTCCTCAAGAAACATTACAAAGCGTCGGTCTCTTGCAATTTTCTGACCACTCCGGACGTCGCAGCCTGTGTTTTCTGTCAAGGCTTAACACGTACAGGTCTCATACCACCATGCCCTTTTTGGTGCTTGCTCCCGTTCATCAAGTTTTTGTAGATCTTTAATCCCTCTCAAAATACAAACTAGTTCTAGGCACTGACTATTCATCTGTGCGTACACATTTAGAGCCCATCAGAAGAACAGCGGAGGCCGCAGAGGTTTCTAATGCTGGAGGAGGGTGTTGCCTGCCTATGCGATCTTAATCTAGTCCATGTGTTTTTCTGTGTTATGATAGTCTTTCATTACAAGATCATACACTATTTAAATCAATATCGCTACGCCGCCTCCTGCCCCAGCTCCTCTCCCCACCCAGCAGCCCGCAGCCCTCGTCCCCTGCTCGCCGCTCCCCTGCCAGCCCCCTCCTGCCGCCCGCCCCGCAGCAAGGGCACAGCGCTCCCCAGCTTTGCACCAGGACGGGCAGAGGCCGTCCTTGCCAACTCCTGTTTTCAAACGGTGGGATCAATAGCGGTAAAAGAACAGAGGCTGTTTTTAAAGTGTGGGTTTGGGAGAACGTGCTCAGCTCCTTCACTCTGCGGTGCTGTGGGTGGTTAAAAAAAAAAAAATTCCCCTTTGAGGAGGCTCTGCAGGGACCCTGCACAAGTGGCCGGGCACCGCAGGCAGCGGCTTAGCTGGTGACCAGCCCCAAGCTCTGCCCAGCAGCGCTGGGCTCTGCAGCTCCGCTCGGATGCAAAGCTGGTGATTACGCTGGCAGCCGCTCCTTCCTCCTGCTCCCTCGCGGATCCACCCTCCCAGCACCAGCTCCTGGGCTCCTCAAAGCTCCCGCGTGGACCCAGGGCACCCCGAGGCCCCCTCCGACACTCAAACTCGTATTCCGCAGCTTTCAAGAGGAAAGGGTTATTTGACGGCACTCAGTTAGGAAAGACGTTTACTTGGAAAACCTAGTGTTGCTAATAAGGACAAAGCTGTTATCAGCAGAGGGTTCTAGAAACGGCCGGACATGGTTTGCCAAGATTAAGGTAGCCCACAAGCCTTTACAGGCTTTTTTGTGCGGAACTATTAAGTCCCCATACGAGGCTGCTCATCCTTGAGAGACACAGCCCAGCGGGTACGACGCGGCCCGTTTCAGCCCGCTTTGCCCAAGGGACTGCCATTTCATTTGTGCCTTGGCTTTCACCTGTAGTTTTCACCTCATTTTTCACCTGCAGTCTTTCCAGATACTTTGAAGCCAGTGAAAAGACCTCTCACCCTGGGAATTCATAAAAATACATCTTAAAAACGGTCTTAACGTGCGCATACACACCCCCACCTCTAACATCCAGAAAAATAGGACATTTTTGATTCTTTAGCTATGTGCCAGCTCTCCAGAACAGATAAAGACATTTAAGTTTCCAGCACAGACCACTTACAATCTCGCCAGTTTTTTTTACTGACTCTGATCTTAATAAGTCAGACAGAAGCTGAGCATATGCAAGGGACTATGAATGGCTGTTTATTTAAAATACAAACATCTGGATTAAATAAACTCATTTGGAGAAATTTAATTACATGCAAGGGGGAAAGCAAAGGGAAAAGATTTGTCAGTAGCAAGAACCTGTATGTGAACCCCCAAGAAGACAGCCTGATGCTTCAGAGCCCAAGTGTCAGTGCGGGAACTCAGTCATCTGGGGTGGCCACCAGCTTGCGACCTCCACACCGATACATAAACCCAGCATTCCACTTTATTACTTCAGTGTTAACAAGACCCCTTCTTGGTAATTTATTCAACCTGGTGATTTGTTCTACTTGTCCAAATATGACGTCAGCCTCACGTCCCAGGTCCAAGGTTAATCGGGGTTAACTGCTCTTTACTCAGTCTGAAGCCCACGGAAGTTACCTGCTGAACCAGTACTCTCCAGAACACCCTCGTACCCGCTCTCCAGAGCGGGCTGGCACTACCCACCACCCCTCACAGCTGGAAGATCTGTGTCCCGGCTGCTGGATCTGTTTTAGACGCCCACCCGACTCCAAATGCTGCCACGCAATGCTTGGGCACGACTGTCCATTGCCAAGGGCAGGGCGAGCATCCTGAAGCCTAACAGCTGGCAGAGCTGGGATCAAACAGCTCACAGATGGACCGACAAGTCCCACAAGTGCTTCTGACCCAAGGGGCACCCTGCGCACAGGCCATCTCCGTAAGGCTTACCGGAGCGGCCGAAGCGAGGCAGGCTGCACCGGAGCGGCCGAAGCGAGGCAGGCTGCACCTCTGCCAGCACCCTGGGAATTGCTTTTGAACTTCTACTGTGTCTCACCGCAGTTACATATTTACTCAGCCCAAACACACACAGTAAAATGGATCACATTTAATACAGCAAAGTCTCAGCTCTTACCTTAAACTGCCATTATTGTTTCACTTGAACAAACCGGCTGGCATCAGCAGGCGATCCTTCCCTTGGGGTTATACAACAAAAGCGGATCATCCATTTCCTTAAGACAAAACTAAACAAATCCTAGCCCTGATCTTTGGCCACATACAGCTTCAGACACGCGCAGAAGACCTAGTCACCGGCCCTCCCATTTGCGCCCTGCTCTAGCCAGGACCAGACCACATGCCTCCGCGACCAGATATCCTTGGAAACTCTTGTTTGCAGGCGTCAGCGGCGTCACTCGCCGCTCCTCACCACGCAAGCTAGCTGCGAGTCTGAAGCTATAGGAAAACATATAGGGGAAACGATGCAAAAATTGAGATGCTCTTCAAGGCAACATGTGGCTCCGAGATGGCTCAGGTTTCCCTGCCCTCGGAGGCGCAGGTCTCCGGCAGGAGGGGAAGGCGCTGGGATGGCAGCTCATCCCCGCCACTGCCTGCAGGGCGGCTCAGGTGGCCCTGGGGAGCCTTGGGGACATCCCTGCGGCACAGGCAGACCTCGCCAGCGGGAGCAGCCTGGGCGAACGGACCCGAGCCCCCGCCACACGGGGATGGGGCAGTTATCCACCGACTGCTGCATCGCCTTCCCCTGCCGGTTCAGACCCCTCCGGGCAGCGTCTCCTCGTGATGACGGGAAGCGCAGCCACATCTCTGTATTTGGAGGACAGCGTTATTCCTCGCTCCCTCAGAAGTGGAGGGAGGTTTGAGCCACTCGTTTCCATCCCTGTGCAGGGGCCAAGCATAACAGGCGCCGCTGCCTGTTTTTCGGGCTGCCTGGTCAGCAGGACTTCCTGCCCAGATATGGAGCTTCTCCTCGCAGCTCCGCTCTGGCTCCTCAAATATGCATAAAAGGAGATTTCTTTAAAAAAAAAAAAAAAGAGACACATAAGACACTGCAAAAAAACCCCAAACCCAGTAAGATAATGTGAAACAAACGCTCCCTAACTACCTTAGGCTCCACCTATGCCCAAGCCCGTTCGGGAACAGCAGTGTTAAATGAAAAGATATTAAAGTTGAAGATAAGGAGTTTGAAGACATTTGTAATGCTTTTAAAAAAACCAAAAGCCCGTGTCAACAAACTGCTTGGAAGAAAAGCAAATTCTGCTCACCGTGACTAGATATACAATGCATTTTAAGATTTCTGTTTTGGCTTTTTTGTGTTAGAGCATTCTTGCTATTAAAAGAGAGAAAGCAAGTCAGTGCAGAGGAAATTCTTAGGTAGTGAAATGATAGGAAATTGAGGCCATTCTACCCACAAAAACATCTCTGAACAATCTCAGGAATACGCCAGTAATACCATGGTTCACTTTTACTGGCCAGCGGCAGGGCCATCCTAGACACTGGTAAGTTCGCTCAATGGTTGGAAAATAGAAAGCCTATAATGGCAGGTGACCAGGAAAAACCCAAACATGGCTCCACCTTGGTTTAGAGTTTGAGGACTCCTTTGGAAAGGAACGCTGAGCTTCCAAGGTAGGTCTGGCGAGATGGACCCCTGGTTAGAAGTTAGGAGCAGGTCAGAGTCCAGCTCCGGCAGCCTGCTCCATTCACCGCTCAGCTGAGACTTCGGAAAGGTTTTCTGGTGTATCATCCCCCCCGACCAGCCCAGCACTCCTTGGCCAATGACCCTTTGCCAAAGGGTTGACTGAAGCTAGCTTGACAATTGAGCTGGTTGCGAGGGGACTGTCCTCAATGGCACGTGGAGAAAACACTGTTTTCACATCTGCGTGACTTGAAAATCCTTCCAAGATGTGCAAGCTTCTTTCCACTCTCCTCACAGCCAGGTAAGTGCCAGAGATTTAGTACATCCACAAAGAGAAAACTTCAGACTAAGCTTAGGTAAGTGTTTCGCAGCGAACGCTCCTCTAGGAGCAACCATGCCATGCCCAGACTAACGCTACAGGCAAACGGGCCAGACTTCCAGACGACAGGCGGGCTGAACTCAGACCTGCCAGTGCTCTGACACACCAGCTATCGTAAGCACAGGCCCTCAGAAATGTCTCCTCCCTTTTAGAGTTGCAGCTAAACAAGTACTTCCCCTCTTATGTATAACTGGATATATAGGGACATAGAACCCCATTAGCTGTCATGGTTTTGCAGTCTCCGCACATCTAGTCTAAAGCTGTAGCAATAAACAGCTCACTGCCAAAAGCATCAGGAGCAGGATGGCTGCTGGGATCCCCCCCCGCAGGCAGCGATGAGCAGGCTGATGTACTGTACAGTACGGAAAAAAGTGCCTTGGGGTGTATTTAACCTCTCTGCTTTGTATGGCCACAGGACTACGGGGTGGCTCCAGCACCCTGCTCCTGGGACACTCATTCCATGAGACCCAATTGTTTTATGGAGTACTGAGTAGGAGAAATTTAATGTTAATGTAAAATTTTCACAGAACTTACAAGGAGGCCAGTTAGGGAAAGCTAGCATCCTAACGTCCTCTGCTAATAGCCGCTTTTGCAGAGGTTGGTTTATCTCAGGTCCTTGCAGAATCAGGAAGTCCAGCTGAACATCCACAACACACAGATTAACCCACTGAGTGCCACGAGAACCCATAGCAATATTCTGCTTTCCTTTAAGGACCTTAACGAGTTTGAAACATGAGGGGGATCAAGCACAGTTAACAGCAGAGCAATACCTAATGCAGCCAAGCGTGGGCCTGAGGGGCTGTGCCACTGCCTGCAGCCTGGTCCCCCCAGCCAGAGGCTCCCACCTTTGCGGAAGAATTTGCTACCGCATAAGGGAAATGCGGTCATGAGTCTGGCACTTGCTTTTCAGCGGTGCTTAATTTTCTTCCTTTTCTTTTGCTATTAGACTGCCCGGACCAGCCGCTTCCTACACCACCTCTCTTTGGCTACGCACAAGGCACAGGGTCAAGACAGACTTGATAAATTAGTTTTGACCTCCAGCAGAAGCACGCTACATGTCATGAGACCACAGCACAGACAAGGGACTTGGCTAAGTGACAAACAAGGTGGAAACAGGAAAGGGGAGCCAGCTCCAGCTGCTAAATCAGTCACTGTAACAAAAGGATGGTAACCGAAGTAAGGATATCCTCATCTGATCAAGGATGCTTAGACCATAATCCCTTGGAAGACCTTTAGTCCTCTTTTCTCCTGCATATCCAGAGGGACCTTGGTCTAATCACAAAAAGAGTTTGTAGCAGTCCTGCAGACGGGAAACAAACACCCTGAAAGGCCAAGGTATCTCCTAGCAGGGCGGTTTCACCATTAGCAGCACATAGACCACGTACCACAAGAAGATGCGGGGCAGCTTCAGCCAGAAGAGGACATGCCTTTGGTCAGCAGCAGCACTGGCCACCACGCCGCCGCTGAGCCAGTCGGGTCATGAGCCCAGCTGGCATGTTAATCTGGAGTTGCATCCTCAGAGGACCTCGGGCCTGAAATAAGGTTCAGAGTTTGGCCAATGCGGTTATTAATCAAAGACCCTTGAAGACCCATAAAGCTCCCGAGAACGTACACCCTCCTGCAAGAGTTAGCTTCACACACAGCACTGGGATGCAAGGCAGGACTCCGCTGGCTTGCTTTGACTCGCTGGGCTAGACGCCAGCGGAGGGCACAGGTACTACCAGGGCAGGTTCACGAGGGGGCTGAGGGGTAACCCCGCGAGGGCGTTGTTCCTCCCCGGCACTGCCGCACGAGTCACCCGCTGCCCGCCAGCCTCCGAACGGCTTTTGGGACGGGCTGCCGCAGCCGCAGCTCCAGAAGGGTCTGGCGCAGCGGGGCCCTCCTGCTTCTGCAAAGAGGTTTCTGGATCCTGAAAACGCTTATTGCACAACACCTTATTTGGAGACTAAAAACAGCGATTGAAACACATAACTACCTCAAGTATGTTTTCTCCTCCTTTTTAGGAAGGGAAGAGGAAAAGCTGGTTTCCAAAAAGTTACTACGAGCCCACAACAGCCCTTCAGAGCCGAGGTCCTCGTTTCACCTCTCCTCGCGGTCGGACCGCTCCCCAGCGCCCACGGCAAGTTCAGTATAAACCCTTCTGTGCAGCCTCTGGAAGACCCTCATGCAGTCTTGGCATTTGATACCCTACCCCAATAAATCACAGCCAGGGCAGAAGAGAGCTTAACAGAAGCTAAGGGACCACATGAACACTTTGGGTGGGGTTCCTCCAGCTGCAACAAATTTTGGAGATTAACAACTCTAACTTTGAGAAAGTCCCTTGAAAAAAAAGAAAAAGGGAAAAATCATACGATATTCACATGGGTGGGACCGGTTTGCTTAGCACAATTGTTGAGGAGTTTAGGGATACGGATGGATAGCAATTAATTTGTTGTCATTATTTGACTACAATAGAGCTAAGCTTGCATAATAATAGGGAGCTAACCCAAACTTCCTTAAGGATTCCCAATAACTGGAGGGTGTAAGTGTTTGCAACTGACAGAATAGGTAGCTGTATCACAGCGAGGGGAACGCTGCAAGCTCTGGAAAAGTACACCACCATAAGCTAAAGCTAAAAAGTATTTACATAGGCTGGGGGAGAAAAATCAGCCAAGCCCAACAGCAAAATATTAACACATCCAAGGGGGTGTGTTTTAGTTAAAAGCAGGAATAAAGCCAGACTCAGTATGTACAAAAAGCCTGTTTGGTTGCATTTTCCTTCCTGTTGTGGGTCCAGCAGGGCAGATTTACCATCATTGTTTTATTTTACACAACCATGTGTTGCACCCAACTGCCCCTTCTCGGTATACATGCAGTTGCCCCTCCTCCGGGAAGGGTGGGCTACCTAGCAGCCTGTTTGACCAAAGCTAGGGACTTTGGAACTCTTTCCTTTTAACAGTACCAGCAGCACATAAAACATCAGCTACTGGCCAGACAAAGCTTCTTCTGGCACGCCCAGGGACACGGCGGCACGAGCCTCCCTGGCACGGAAAGCCGGCAAGCCCATCTGCTGCCAGATGACCTGAGGCTGGTTGTCCCAAGCAGCCCCCCAGCCCCATGGAGACCCTGGGCTCAACTGGGGCACTGCCCTGGCTGAGTCCAAAGCTTCCTTCAGAGCACTTCACTTGGGCAGCAAGGCCAAGTACGTGGGTCAGGGACCTCTGCAAATCCGTAGGGCACCAGCTGCAGGGACAGAGCCATCACGGATACCAAGCCTGGGGTGTTGATGTTATTATGAGATCGCCTTAAATTTAAGGCGAGGCAGGACACTGTTGCGCTAGCAACAAAACAGATCCTCTGCTGCTCCCCTCAATGTGTGTAATAACTAGAACTACTCCATTTCTGAGCCCATACTGTTCTGTACGCTATTGCGAGTCTTTAAGGTACCAATGTTTCAAATAGGCACTGCCTTTACTAGATATAGCTAAGCAATATTCACTCTGAACTAACAAGAAACCCATGTCAAACAGTCTCACTCCTGTTTTAATTGCCTAATTCAAGCTGAAAAAGCAGATGCACTAGAAGAAATAAGATTCCCGGTTATCTGGTCAAACTACCAAGACTGTTTTTCCCTTCAGGGGTTCCTATGCTGGCAAAAGGTTCGCATCAGTCTAGCAAATCTGAACTCAGAGGTGATTGCTTGAATGAGGCCCTTTGATTTTCATCATTTGACTCGCTTTTGTGCGTACAGTTCAGTGCAAGGGCAGTTATTGCTAACACTCCTTAGGGTATCAATGCATCACTACCTGCATTTCAGCACAGCAACGCTGAAGGCTGAGCTATCCACTAAAGCTCTGCATTCACAAGGTGCAACTGAAGTGCATGTCAAAAAAAAAAAAACACACCTTCATTTTTGCTGTAACCTAAATGATGGTCCAGAATTTCAGGTAAACACCAAAGCTGCTGAAAACTTGGCCTAAATGTCCCAGTAGGAAAGGCTGTATATGTCTGAAAAAGACAGCTTTGTTTAGATATTTAGAGTAATTACTTTTAATCCTAAAATACTGAGTTAAGGTCCTTTTACCATGCAGAAGAGCCCCAATCCACCCTCTCCCAGGTGGCAGAAAGCTCCTTTCAAGAGCTTGGCCTCAAGCACCTTAATTCATGGTTTGGATGGGCAATCCGTCTCACTCAGCACTTTCCTAGACAGTTTTCCCATCTTGGAAAACCTCTTAAATTCCTTGAGGAAGGGGGATCACCTGCTTCTCATTAAACACGCCTCTCAAACTTTTTGGGGAAAATTACCCCCAAGAGACATCATTGGAGAGCTGAAAAGTTCCAAAAAGCTCTTTTGTGGAGTCATTCCACAGGATCCAGTGCTGAGCACAGCCTGGGGCGAGTGTTGCTCCAGGGCAAGAGGAGCAGCCGCTCCTCTGACACCGAGTGCTGGCAGAGACTGGAGATGCAGATGACGACCTCAGCTTGCTGCGGGTACCAGTGTCAGAGCCGGCACTGCCGCAGACTTCTGCGTGGGAGGGCACGACAGCCAGTGACGCCACTCCACTTTGCTCATCTTAAATGCACACTAAAAAGACAACTGAAGGAACCCAACAAACAAGGCCTGGGTGATATGAAATACCCATGTCCCAGCTGGAGGACACTAGTTCAGCCTCAGCCACCTCAGGGTTTGTTTTGGCTCATCCTCTCTTCTGGAAGAGATACTCCACAAGTCCCACATGCAAGAGCCCTGTCTGGTTTCACTGCTCTGCCATTCGTTAGGGAGGGTGTTTGCTGCTTCTGCTTATCAAGCAGAGCCAAGGTATGACATCGGTCTGACGACAGTAGTCTGGCACGTGCCAGCTCTGCTCTGCTCCCAGCCCCTGGAAGCGTCACTCACCCCAGACACACACGACCTGGGAGTTTGCATGCAACGAGGAGGGGGGAAGTCAAAGCTAAAGCATGTGGACCAGCTAAAGCACAAAAAAATACTAGCTCTAGAGGTGCTCCTGGGGATGTGGATTTTTCTTTCTACTTTGTCAGTACTAAGGACACCGACAGACCAGAGCAGAAGAGCCACGGCAGCAGAACTGCCACTCCTGAAACACACTGACCTTGTCCAACAGTTTTATATACTGGGTATTACGCTATTTTTTTTCTCTCTTGCTAATGACCAAACATCCTCCTTGACTATACCTGATGTCCAGTGAGGTCCAGTTTCAGGTGTGCTCAGGAGTCAGGTCCCAGTACAGGCACAAAAGAAAACTGCCCAAAACATCTTGGACCAGCTGAAGGCTAGGCAGGAGGGCTTACCTCCAGAGTGGGACACTCAGGGCTGTGCTGGACAAACTTTCCTGGATTCTAGAAGGGGCTCCTTGACAGTGTCTGCAAGTGGAATAAATTTGTGCAAGGGCAAACAACTACTTTTAGATGTGCGTTAATCAATATACACACTTGCTACTATAATTTTGAATGAGAACAGCAAAGGATTGTTTTGATTTGTTTTCTCCTCATTTTCATAAACAGAAAACATCTATTGTAATCATGACCTGAAAGCAATTTATTTCCCTGCCAGGTTCTGCGCAAGCACAGTTATCCAAGTTACCACACTCACGGCGGGGAGGAAATCACTTACAAAAGACTAACTGTCATCTCAAATCCTCTCTATGGGATTGATTTAAGTCATCAGTGAATGAGTTGGTATCACCTGGAATACTGGAAGCACTTACTGATATTGCACTTTGCAGAGTAAGGAGTTTGTTGCCTTTTATTTTAGCAATATAAAAACCAGAGAAAGGCACTGATATCTGAGAAAACTATTTCAACGGAGCTGCCAGATCTCAACCTACAGGATGACAGAGACACAACAGAACCAGAGCCTCTGCAAATATCTCGCTCTGCCAAGAGCACATAGTTGGCAGCATTCCTTTCTCCACTAACAATGTGTGAATTAACGATAACGGAAGGGCAAACTTTGAAAAATAAGATGAATCGATTTTTCCACAAGCAAGACATGATTAAGACCAAGCATCTGAAGCACCAAAACCAAACCAAGCTGTGAATAGGTGTACGGAATGGGAAGAACCCACCCAAATTTAATTAAACAGCAGCTGTGCTGAGTTCCAGAGCACTCAGGCAATGATCTCACCCTAGTCACCAATTACCTTCACCAAGCCAGCTTTGTCCTTCCCACCTCCAGTATCAGAAGGTGCTGAACTGCCGTCAGCAATGGGGGTCCCTCAGTACACCGACACGTTGCACTCCAGGAGCTGCTTCCATCAAATTGCCGTACACCACCACTGAGTTAGTCCTCTTAAATATCTTCTCAGCTCTACTATTCGCATTTGACAGCTGAGGAGATCAAGACACAAGAAAGCTGAAGACGTGCCCAAGGGCACAGAGGCATTTCACAGCAGAGCAGCCGAAGGGCAGAGGCATGCCTGGGCCACCCATCCCTCTCCTTCGCCCTGTCCTTCCTGCGCTGCACCTTCCCTGTATCAGCTCCAAGTTTTCCATGGGATCTGGCCACTCTCACAAACCCCTCCAAAACCTCAAAAGGCCCATCCGGCTGTGCAAGAATGCAGAAAACATGGCTTAGGCACGAAGCGTTTAAGAGGAAAGGTGTAGTAAATTAGCAGCCCTCTGACAGCTACTGAGAAATTGTCACACCAGCCTCCAGGGCTGTAGGTCTGCATCCCCATCCTAAACGTCCAGATCCGGAACAGGCACTTTAAACTAGGAGAAATACTGCTCAGTTACTATACCCTGACACTCTGGATTAAGACACTTGGCTGACAAGAGCCAGCTGGCTGTCCTCCTGCAGACTCCCTCTTGTAGCTGGCACTTGTGGATGCTCTTTGGTAGTCCAAGCAGATTTGGCAGCACGTGCGATAGGAACACAGGGGATATTTTTTTTTTTTCCTTCCACTGGAGCTTCATAATCTTGACAAAAGTTACCCTCTTATTAGAGGGAAAATAAGGTGAGGTGCTTTTGAGCAGCACATTTCAAGGTCTTCAGAAAGAGCAAATGAATGAGTCAGTTCATTTTGTAGCTGGTGATGCCCTGAGCCCTAACGCAGAAGCTGAAGGGTTGTGCCACCTCGAATACTGGCAGGGCACGGGAACTGGCCACAATCCTTTTGGGTAAATTTGCTTTCCTATGTTCCTCTGATAAGATGACAGTAGATTTTTGTTCCTATGACAGGTTCCTTCCCAGTGAAACACTATCTGGAATAATTTGCCAAAGACTCTCAGACCTAATCCTGACAGAATTTAGCCCGCTGTCTGAGTAGGTAAGGCAATAAGCCCCCAGCATTTAAACCTTCCAACAGACATGTACACCTGTGCTAGAAATTAGTGATGATATTTGCACAGCAGTTTATGTACAACAACTGAACCCAGGTGCTTCAGTGCTTCCCTTAGCCAAGGCTTTAACAGGCAAAAGCAAAAGTTCCTTTCCTAGAAGTATTTTTGCATATCTGAAAGACACAGCTAACAGCACCCACAATTAAGTGCTAGCAGAAAAAACCCTTCTCGTTTTCCTTATTTCCTACTACTCAGCCATCCTCCTCCATTTCCCTAGCATTTTTATTTGCACCGTTTGACTTTCAAGTGAGCCAGCCAGCACGCACTCCTGTTCACCAGTGCCTATTTAATTCACTGGGATCACCCAGCCCCTCGGGATGAGGGAGAACAGGCTTCCCTTTCCCTTGCCTCTGATCGATTCAGAAGAGCCGTTCCTGAATGGGTTTGAGCTATTGCACCCAGTGAGCTGAACATTAACAGCTTATGACGCCTTGCCTGTCAGTAATCAAGCCAAAGCTGCTGTTCATCTCAGTGGTATCAACTGCTTTTAACACACTTTGCATTTGACTCATGAAAGCACGCTGACGTGCAGGGGAGTGCAAAACCAGCATACCCAGCGAGAGGAAAGAGCCCCCCACTGCAGAGGGAAATAACTGCTCTGGAGCAGTTCAGAGACTTTCAGGAACTGAAGGGACGAACTCAAAGGCTTCGGAGTAGGTGAGATGGTAAAAGCACGAGGAATGAGGCTGGTAGCCAGCATTAGGAAACTCTTGCTCTTCCAAAAACTGCCAATAGTTGCCCTGAAATCTTTCCCTTTCTCCGAGCCCCATCTTTAAATGGAGCAATAGCATCAAGCTAGGCCATCTGAATACCTCTTTTCCTGAATGGCTGAAATACAATATTTCCTTTATAAAAAGAGAAAAAACCTCAGCCTAAACAAATACTCCAGACGCTGCCTCCCTGCAGGACGAGAGGGATTTTGTAACTTGTAAATTGTATTTTACGGGACTTGATTTAGCTCTGAGTCCAAGTCCCAAAATAAGCTCTTTAACCCATGTGCTGCGTTATGATTTCATATCTATAAATACTCGTTCAGAGCTAAGCAGGTTTCTGCATTAAGATCAACATCTGTTTCCCCGCGACAGCTGCAGCAGCGCTTCCTCCCTTGGGCTCCAACACAAGGACGCTGTTCTTAGGGCGGGGGTTTCAGTCCCACAAGTACACACCACCTTCCAAACAGGGGCACACGGGGTGATACAGTCATCGCTCCGGGCCACCAGCCACGTCTAAGCTGTCACCGACACAGGGACCAAACCCCTTGTCCATCGAGAGGAGGCTTTACAGCGAAGGTACCAACTTTTCATAATGAAACTCTGAACGTCTGCTAGTGGAGACTATAACCAGAAATTGTGAACACGAAAGAAGTCTGCAAGGGATAAATAAATTTTTGTGGTCTAATTGTTAAAAGTTGAGGTCCAACTTTCGACAGCAGAGATGAAATCACTTGTACAGTTACCGACAGCGTTTACACAAACGAGCGCTAGCACGTTTAAACGACTAACGCGATGGCTTTGCAGGCACACTCGCTGCAGTTACAGCGCTTGCCATCTTTATCACCGCGTGCTCAAATTGCTTATAAGTGGTTTTGGACGGAAGAGAAATTTTGCAGATGCGTCCTGTGGAAGACTACTTCTGGGTGCAACCCCCGTGATTTGGGAGCTGGGTTCCTCCCCCACGAAGCCAGCCATCTGCCCGAGCGCTGCGGCAGATTGCCGAGCACTCGCCCTGCTGAGGGGAAACCGCAGCTAGGGGTTCAGCCCAAGTGTCCTGCACACCTTGATCAAGGGATACAGTTTATGAAAAAATGAATGGAAAACTTGAGGAATACATTGGAGACTCAGCTTTTTTTAAAAAGCTCTAAATTTTTGGACTTTACAAAGGGCAAGTTCCCAATCCTTAACAGCGTTCCCATCCACGTTTGCAGATACATGCAGAGGAGTCTTCAAGTGTCTGGATACTTTGCTGATGGAGAAGGGAGGCTCCTGCCTATCCCCGAGACTCCAGGGCACCCAAACCCCTGCATACGCTGGGGCTGATTGAGCACAGCAGCAGCAACGCTTTTTTCCTGTCCTACAGTCTGCTTTAGCATGGGTTTTTGCAAACATCTGAAGAACTGAAGAAAGAAAAAGTTAAAGAACCAAAATTCATATTAACTGAGTAAACTTTACCTTGGCTTTGAACAGTGCTTTTAGCTTAGTGGGTTATTTTCTTCTCCTGACAAAAATGGACTGAATTTAGTGAGAACAGTACACAAATCCTGCTGCCTGCACAGTCCAGCTGAACCAGCTCCAGTAACGCACGAAATGCCAGCCATCACGCTTTATCTTTGTTTCGGGTTTTAACTCTCCATTTAGAATTTAATCTAAACAACCCGTTTGCCAAACAGAATGCCGTCCCACTCATGCTGTTTTAATTTCCTCAGAAAGAATCCCATAATACGCTAGGCAAGACATCAACAATAATTAAACCCAACAGTGATTGAAAATCAAATTTTCAGGGCCTTGCAAGAAGCCCTAATGAGTTCCAGACTTGCCTTCCCCGACTTGCTCAAACTGGTTGTGCGGCACTGCCAAGCCAAATTAAAATTTGACAGTATTCCACCCCATGCCCAGAAAAAGTGCCCTTCTCCCGATTCAGGAAATTAAACAGCCGTCTACTGCGAAGACGCCCATTTGTCTTTGGAGGTATATTATTCAGACAGTGATCCAAGGTCTGTATTTTTTTTTTCTTGTTTTCATGTCATTTCATATACCTTTTGAAGCGCAAACCAGCTGGGACTTTTCCTTTTTCACACTACCATGCGCAGTTCCAGTTCAGGTGACAGGAGACAGGCAGCTTGTCAGAAGAATTACGCAGACACGGGGCATCACGCCTCCCTCGCCCCACGCAGGGGCTGTTACGCTCGGCACTGCCTGCCCACGAGCAGCCGTGAGAAGATCTCACAGCAGAACTATGCCCTTCCGCTGCAGAGAGTTCATACTATTCCCTTCACAGATTTTAGTGAAATTACAGTTAAGGACGACACCTCGTCCTTCACCCTTGCACCAAGGGGAGCTAAGTATCCAGCCACATGGTTTGGAAAGGCTCTGAGGGTTTCTGCATTCGCAAGTCTTTCAAGTGCCTTGCAAGCCCTCCGACGTACCGCTGCACAGCCTCACTGCTCCATCCCCCGTGGATGATGCTCGAGAAACTCCTGGGAGGTGGGTCTAGCGCAGAGATGGCTTTGCTGGGGCACAGACTGCCTCAGCCCTCCTCGCTGCCCATGTCCAGCCCTGCTTCTCCCCCCCCTCCTCCCACAGCGGACCCCCAGCCAGGGGCTGCTGGCCGGGGCTTTACCCCGCTCAGACCCCCAGCCCCGTGAGCAGAGCTCTGGGCAAGGCAGGAATTGAGCTGCTGCCTGACAAAAACAGACTGACCACAGGCAAAACAGCACACAAGCCACAACTGGAGTTGCCCATGAAAAAGGGTCGGTTTTTACTCTTTACTCCACTCAGTGCCTGGTCAGAGCTTCCCGAGGGCCTCCAGCTGGCACCCAAAGGTGCCCTCACCACAGCAGCTGTGGCAACCAGCACCCTACGGACGTGCCCGAGGGTTATCAGCAACAGGGACCTGCTGGCCGAGGACCCATTGCTCCGAGTCTCTGGGGACGACACAGCAGAGGCGGCCTTCCCGGCAGGTCCTCGCTGAGCCCTGGCCGCCCCCCGCACCCCTGCGGGGACAGGGTCACCCCGCGGTGCCGCGCTGGGGGAGCCTGCCCTCGACGGCAGGCACAGGCAGGGGCCCTGCGCTGGGTCGGCAGGGACAGGGAAGGTGGACAGAGCTGGAGGGAGGAGGGGAGGGAGGGAAGGAGGAACCCCTCACTCCCACCCAAAAAATCGGGTATTCCGGGCAGGACACGCAGAGAGCGGGAGCACTGCGCTGCAGAGGGGAGCGCAGGGCACAGTCCCGGCCGCCCAGACGGCAAGCCCTGCTGCCAAACACCAGCACTACCCCAGGGTGACCTGCAAGGAGCATCCAGTTTTCCACAAAACCCAGCAAACAGTCTTCCTTGGGATTCGGCAGTGGCAGAGTTCAAACCTAACGGCATAGAGGGAGCTACACCTCGACGACAGAGACAGGCTGACCTTCCCATCCCGGAAGGAATTTCCAAGGACAGCGCTGGCAAGAAACTTGTCACAGAGGTTTATGGCAAAGGGTGCCATCCCCCGGGGGAGGCCCAGAGGTGCCCCCGCGCCCTGGCGGTCCCACAGCGGCCGGTCCCAGGGCACAGCACTCGGCACTGCCCGGTCGGGGCCATCTGGCATCAAGAGATGGGATTACAACAATGTGGAAACCGAGAAGTGCTGACATTAGGTGTTTAACTCATCTCCTAATTATGCAGTGACAAAGGTACAGCAAGTAAGGTCATAAGAGCAGCTGCTCCCTGACAACCCGTTCCACATGTTTTTTTATTTAGCAATTAAAATCCCTTCCATTCAGCTTAATGCCATGCCAAGAGGGCGTTTCAGTTATTCTGGTTCTTTTGCTCACCAAAAGACACTGTGGCAGAGATCCGGGGTTTCCTGGGGAAAGCAAGCCTTGGACAGCCTGAGCGCAAGGAGCGAACGCTTTCCGGGGGTCTAAAAGGAGACAAGCAACTCCCCCCAAGGACACACGCTCAGAGCAGCGGTGGTCAGTCTTATGCAAGTTAATTTAGACAATAAACAGTTGCTTTTCCGGCAAAAGCTTTGTTGAAGTAGATTTCTCATATAGAAGTAAGAACAAACCCGGACGCACCATTGGATGCTGTGGCTGGGCAGACCCAGCACGTGCCCGCGTGGCCACACACACAGCTAGATCTGCCCTATCGAGATACAGGAAAAATTTAAGTACTTCAGGGATTACTTCTGACCGCTCTGAACCCTGAGTATTTAATAACTCACATAACATTCACGCTCCGTGACACCCCTTCGCTTCGCATCTGCCGCTTCAGTTCCTCACTCACAAGCGGTACAACAACAGTCGCTGGGCGAGTTTTGCTCCAGCGAGTTTTGCACCAGGCCACGTAAGGACGAGGAAAGAAACAAAGGGGAGCAAGCTGGGCGCCAGCGGGGCTCGGCACCGCCCCGGCTTAGTGCAACACCCGGGCGAGCACAGCTGGTACAGCGCAGGCTGCCGCGGGGCAGGAGAGGACAGGAGGTGAGGGGATGATGGTGGCAAAAAAAAAAAAAAGAAAATAATGAAGTTGTACAGCCCTGCGGGTGACCGCCGCTCCCAGCCCAGCGCCCGTCCCTCCTCCGCACGCAGCCCAACGCGGCTTCCCAAAGACGCAGCCCCACCGCCGGCCCCCCCCAGCCCTGACCGGGCCCGGGGCGCCCAGTTCGTTCGTTCGTTCGTTCGTTCGCTCCGTCCGTCGGTCGGTCGGTCGGTCGGTCCCGGCGGCGCGCACCCACCTTCTGCACGCCGGGGCTCA
>WAAD01035091.1:482213-526413 GCA_013389945.1 Fregata magnificens
TCTCCCTTCCTCATTGTGCCTGCATCCAGGAAAAAACCCTGCTGAAATAGCAGAAACCAGGATCCAACTGCCTCCTTATGTTCTGTGATCAAAGCAGAGCTACCAGGAGCAGGGAACACAACCACAGCTCAGGACTGAACTGTCTCTACAACTGTAATTTGAAAAAAAAATCCTAAACTCTTGTGTTGTTTTAATATCTCACATGTCGGTACGTTTTTTTGCGGTTTCTTGCATACATTCCTGCAGAGAAAGGAAGCAGATACCCCAGGCTCATTTTGACCTGTATTCAGTTTCTGAGGGTGCTTCACAATTAGTTATGTCCCTTTTGCTGATCTGCTTCCACATGTGACCCTGGCAGGGTTTATTGGAGCTCACATTGCATTTTGTCCCCAGCACCTGGATATGCTTTTCCGAAATGAAGGAATACAATTTACAGTGGCCGTGTAGAAAGGAATATGAGTGAACAGCGGCAGAGGCTGGTACCTCACTGGGGGGAGACTGGGAATGCAATGCAGGCGCCTGTATTTCCCGTCTCGTGCTCCAGCCACACTCTGCTTTGCTTCCTACATGGTTCCTCAGTCTGCAGAAGAAGAGAAGGACTTTCTGCTGCTTCCAGCTGTTGGATGGATTGCCTGGGTCCATGCAGAGAGGGGTAAACCTGCACAGTGCCTCAGAGGCAGCTGGGTCGCTGAGTTCTCCAATCGTGCCTCAAAATCACCCAGGGACAGTGATGACGTCATTCTACAGCTGGTGAACGCCGGGCTCTCCTCTGCAGCCCTGTGTAATGCTGGGTGCTCTCCCTCTCCAGCACAGGACCGAGCGGTCGATGCCTCCCAGGATCCAGCCCAGGGAGAAGGGATTCACTCTGTTCAAGAGGAATAATCGGGATGGAGCTCTGTAGGTAACGCTGGCCTGATGCAGCAAACGGGCCAAAGGCATCAGGGGCTGGTGACCCCCCCGGAGAGCGGGAGTGCGCCCTGACACGCAGAGCGAATGTCTGATCTTTTCGAATAGGTATTTAAACAGCCTCCAAAAAATCTGGGTTAAAAAGCAAAGGCAGAAGAGAAATTCTGGAGTGTTAAAATCCCTCTGGGGAGGGCGTTTGATCCTGACCTTCCAGAGGCATTTTGGGAGCGAGCAGAGGGAACAGCACAGGGATATTGTTTTTCAAACCCGTGCCATGAAGGGCTTGGCAGCCCCGGGAAACATTTGAAATGGCAATGGGGTGACATTATCTCACTTTCCCAACGCACGCACGCACAAGGCAACCTGGGAAATAGGAAAGAACTTACAAAGGGATTTCTGGGAGCCACGAGGCAGGGGTGACGGGCCAGCACCCAGCGGGGAGCTGCCGCCCGGCCCCAGGGACAGCCGCGGCAGGTCCCCCCACAGCTCCCGTGCTTGCCTGGAGCCGAAAGACGCACTTTGGACAAGCGTGGGGAGAAAGCGATCTGTTTGTGGGTGACGAATCCGTGTTGCAAGGAAACGTTACATGTAAAAGTGCTGGTTTGGGGGGTTTTTTGTTTCTTGTTTTTAAATAGCAGCACGCTCCGGATGCCAGGGCAGTGACCAGGCTCTCCCTGTGCAGTGAAGGTTTTTCATCAGCGTGGAAACAATGCTGATGGACACAGTGCGTAATGAGGCTTTATGACTTCTTACTATTGGGACATAATAAAACCAAGATTAGAATAAGATTTTAAAACATCCTAGATGTTTATATTTATAATAAAAGACATCTGGAATTGCAATTAATGATAACACAAATAAATCATGACAAGCGATAGCCAGCGTGAGATGCCATATCAAGGGTGGATTATTTCTGATGTTCAGAAACCCCTTGAGAAGCACCTGACAGCAGCTGCTCTCAGAGGTGGGAAACTCAGCCAAGCTGGATGGTGACTGTTTTAGTTTCTAGGTGTCTGAACGATTCAGCCTGTCATCAGGAATAAACAACCATAAATGTTGTCTTTGAGGATGCGATCTGCTCCAGCGTCCTGGCAGGTTGCGAAGCAGAGCAAAGTGCAGTCAGGGCGAGGTGAAGGCAAGTTAAAGGCGGCTCCGAGGAGGACCCGACCACTCAAACTGTGCCTCGGGAAGGATGCCAACGCCAGTTATCACTGACGGCCTCTGAATAATGAGTCTGCGCTATACTTAGCTCTTTGCTAGGAAGAGACAAAATCATCCTATGACTAAACACAGCTAAATCTCTGCCGTAGTCATTCCCCATAAATTGCCGACAAATGGATAAAGGGGAAAGATGGTCAATGATGAGAAACGGAGACTTCAGCTTCCTGTTGATTCACTGGCAGCTTTTATCAGGACAAAACTATCCCCGCAGAGGTGTCACCAGACTATTGCTTCCTGAAGTGCGTTCGGCCGTCAGCTGAGCTCTGAAGGCAGGGAGCCTGTACCACGGGCAAAAAAATAGTTGCTAGCTGATATAATGGCAGTAAGAGGTTGGCATTAGTGATTGTTTCTGAACGAAGCAGAGCTCCGCTCTTCTTCTGACAAGATGCTGAAGGAGAAGCCAGACTTCCCGTCTCCTTTGAGTTTGTCTTTATTGGTCTGCAAGGTCAGGAGTTTATTGGAGTCACTGAGGACAGGGGAGGAAAAGACATATTATGTCATCTGTGGAGGGCTGTCTCTCCTAGCGCATCATTCTTTGTGATTTAAAGTGTCTTAAGCAAGATCCATTTCTCAGGTCAGAATCTGTACTTTCTAAGACGGATTTTGCAAGGTCTAACTCGGTTGAGTTTGCAGCTTTATTCCTCATTTATATTCCTGCCACTCGTATTGTTTCAGCTGTGGCTTTGAAGAATGGAGCAAGCCGCTTTCCAGCCCTTCTGACTTTTGAAGCTGGCAAACGATGGCCACGTCCTCCCTGCCCCTTCCCGAACCCTGCATGCTCTCACCAGACACTCCACTCGCAGAGAGGGAGCAGCTCCCCAAGCCCGGCTCGCTGCCGCCTGCACCAGGGCTGCATCTGGAGCCGGCAAGCCCAGCTTAAAAGCTTCACTTCTTGCAGCGGAGACCCACCAAAAGGTGGGAAGAAGAGGATGAAAAAGGAGAGGAGCCCATGAGGTGCTGAGGTGTGGACAGGCACTGTCTGAATTAAGGCAGACTCCCAGGGTTGTTGCAGCTGGCTGATGATTTACCAGATGAGCTCGCTGGGCCGGAGCTTCCCTGTCCCCTCCTTCACCACCGCCCGCGTGCCGTGCCCGGCTGTGCCACGCGGTCCTGCTGGTGCAGCACAGACCTTGGCAGGATTCGGCCCCGGCGTGAGTGGGGTTACAGCGTGCTCAGTGCAGTCCTTAGTGCCAGACCTCGGATCTGGATTGCCGGCGCGGCGGGCACAACCCCACGTGCTCCTGCCTGTGTGTCTGCCGCAGGTCTCGCCCGTGGGGAGCGGGAGCCCTGCCTGGACACCAGCAGCCTGGCAGGTCCTGCCGCGGATGCTGTCCACGCTTACACGGAGCTGTATGGACACACGATATACGTCAGCCATAAGGACTGAAGGGAGACCGGTCCCTGAGCCACAACTCCATTTTCACTGCCCTTGCATGTGTGCAGGGATGAGTGCTGGCGCCCAGCTCTTATCCCTGCCCCTCTCCCCTGCTCGGGCTTCTTAGGGGAAGCGGACAAGTCCCGAGGGAGGTGGAGGGGTGACATGGAGCAAGGTCTGCATGAAGCCGCCCGGCTGGGCAATCGGGGTCAGGCTGCGGGGTGCGGGCTTGAGAGACCAGACGTGTGGGGAGCAGACTAGCAAGGCTGAGCCCTGCTGCAGGAGAGAGGCAGTGCTGGGGAGCAGAAAGATTTTCTGAAGAACTTCTTGATTTCTTCAGTAATCCCACATGGAGGAAAGGGCCAAACTTCTGCCTGGAATTGATGCTGACCTGCTTTGTTGTGAAGAAACAAAAGGCATCACTGCAGAAAGGGGAATGAAGCCTTGGAGCTGAAAATGAATTTTTCCCGTTAACCAGAAGGCTGATGGCGTTGGGCTGACAGAGCTAACCTGAGCCTCACAGAGCAGTCGATGCTGCGCTGTCCCCAGGGTAGATCCACACTGATGCTGTTAATTTAAAAGAGCTGCTTGACTTGCTCCTTGACTGATGCAAGTGAAAATTTGGCCCAGAGACAACAGAAATGGCCAACAACTATAAATATTCATCATGCTGTGGACTAGTTGAAGTCACAGACAGCACACCCCGATGTGCTGGTGCGGACCACCGCAGCCTCAGTGGTCGGGGGGTCTGCGTGAGCTGGTGAAGTCTTTTGCCTCTTTGAGAGTAGAGTTTGTGCGCTGCAAATCAAGAAGCCAATGCCATGGTTAAAGGGATTACTGCAAACTATGCTGTGTTTTCTAGTGGGAGAATTTGTGGTATTACATTCTTGGCTAATTTTCAATTTTTCTCTTTTGTACGAACAAAAAGGGATAAATGAAGTAGAAAATACCGCTCCGCAGCTGCTTTTGGTTAAGTTCTTGCCCCTCTTCCATGAATTTAGTAGTAAAAATGCAGATTTGGTTGAAATATTTTGGAAGAAATTTTCATCTCCTGGACTCTCAATAAGAGCAGAGCAATCAAAGAAAAATGAAAGGAAAATAAATGGAAGAAACTAATCAAAAAGGCAGACAAACGACAATTAAATCCAGGCAACTCCTTGGTTATTGAATAAAACAAGCCAAATTTCTATATGTGATGATTTTGCCCATGGTTGTTTGTAAAGCGATATATGATTGCAGTGGAAAGAAAAAAAAAATGCTGCATCAATTCTAAGAAGTATTTTGTGGCAACATACTGTGTTTTTTTCACTGGTTGTGATCAAATGAGTCATCTAGTTTGTAGTCAAAAATAGATCCAGTAATGTAGATTAAAAAATAAAACAGCAATACATGTGGTTATGAACACAGCTGTTACGATATGGGTTTCCTAATTTGGCTATATCCATGCAAGGTTTTTCTTCCAAAGCTTTACGCAGTTAGCTGCATCATCAAAAGATTATTTGTAGTGAGTAAAGCTCTGAAAATCATGTATCAGTTTGAGTGTCCGAATTCTGTAAGCCTATCTATAAAGTAAGAAATGACATATAGCGTTTATGAAGAAAATTCATCATCCTTTTTGCCCTTTTATTTCAAATCAAGGACTTTTTTTACTTTTGCCTTGGCCACGCTGCTCAGAGGAAGTTGTTCCAGTGCATATGGACCTGTTGGGAAGCAGCTGCCCCGCACAACCAGCTCCTGTGCCGAGCCAAAGCAGCCGGCAGAACTACACCACGCGGGTGTAGCCGGGTCTGGCTGGCCCTGTGCTGCCCGGGGTCCGGCCGGAGGCGGGGGTCGCAGCGGGCTGCCGGCTCTCTGCTGCCCAGGGGCTGCAGGACCCACCACCGGGCTCCTGAGGGACCAGCACCATGATGGGCAAAGCTCCGTGGTTGGCATTAGCTTCACCCAGTGCTGAGAGCTGAGGGTGTTATGGGGCTGCACGTCACGTCTCCATCGCCCGGTTGGGCAGGAGCGTGGTGGCTTACCCGAGCAAGCCTGAAATAAAAACACCCCGGGTGCCGCATTGCTGGTGCAGCCGTGGCCAACCGCATCCTTCGCCCGGCTGGCCACGCTGCCAAGGAAGGAGTGGCTTTGTCCCACCTGGTAGGAAGACAAATCTGGGAGGGAAGGAAATTGAATCTGGATGAGGCAAAAGCTCTTGAGAAAGCCGTGGGCGTACACAAAGAAATGAAGAAATGTTCCAGAAAGGATGTTCCAGGGTGAAGGGCTGTATTTAGCTGACGTCTGTGGCTGTGAAAGGTCAGCAGACAGATCCGGAGAGCACTGGCCAGTCATGCGGTTGGAAAGGCGATGGAGGTGATGAGGGTGGTAGGGTGGACAAAGACCAGCTGTTAGATATGATGACCATGGGAGCCAGTCGTGGTGTCTGAGCCACAGCAAAGCCATCCCGGAGCAGGAGCGGTTTGGTTCTGGGCTGCAAATCTTTTAGCTTACAAACGGCAGAGACCTACCGATCCGGCAACCCTCGTTCCTTATTGTGCATAGTAAGTACATGTAAATAAAGTAGTGGCCTTCTGTTTCAGTCCTGCATCAAGTATCTGTGTCACCCTCTCTGTATGTGCCTGTACCAGGCTGTTGGAGTTGTCTTTATTTGAGGACTAAAGTGTTACGGCATTTAGACCTTTACTACCAGAGTGAGAAATCTTAGAAGTGCAAGAATGCAAACGTAACAAAAGTAATTTTTCAGATCATTGTAGTTAAAAAATAGAACCATTAACAAAGTAGAACTAACCTTATCTGGTGCTACTCTGTAGAGTCTGATGTGTGGTTTTATGGATTAAGTAGTTTTTCATTTTGACACTAAGAGTCCTCTTTTAGCTTTCCAAAAGGCACATCTGAAAATAACTCAGGAATCTCAAAAAGAAAAATACTCGAAAACAAAGATTCCTCCTCTGCAAAGTATCTTCTTAATTGAAAACCAGCCCCAAAAGTCTCTGTCCCAGCTCCAACTTCAAACCCTCTTTTGGAAGAATTTAAGACTAGCCTTTTACAAAACGTGCAGTAGTGCCCGCCAGCCCCGCCGAATCGTCCCTGCGCCCCTGGGATGGACAAAGGATGAAGGACTTCTCTCAGTATCCTTTATGAGGAGAATACTAATTTTCATGTTCAGGTTGTGACTGTTTTCCCGCTTTCTTATTTTTTTGTTGCCACTCGCAGTGCATAACCTAAGGCGCCTCACTTCTTGATTGCCCGTGTAATCATACGTACCGGTTGGAATGATCTGCTTCTGCATGGTAACGTGTTGCCATTTAAATCGGTATCACGATGCTCCAGTAATTCCTTTTAAAAGGTTGCCATATCACCGCCATTATTCATTGTAGAAGGACCCATTGTAGTTTGATAGTAGGTGTCCTGTTTTCTTAAATTAACGATATACTGCAGGACTGCTAGCATATATTTAAATTGCCATTTACTGTAGTAATAAATATTAATCAGCCTCTAAAAGAAGAAATGTGCCATTGTTGGAAGGTAGTAAAAGAAAATTTTATGTTACCCCAGGCTGTCTTGTTTCTGCAGGGACACGAGAAAAATGGTGTTTATCATTTGGTATTTCAACAGAAAAACACTGTAGGGCCCTTCTAAATCCATCTAGCTTAACTGGTTGCTCACAAGTTCGAAAAACAACTATGGATTTAAAAGAAAGTATTTATTTCCCTATAGTTTAGCTACAGTTTATCAAATGTTCTCGCAAGTTGAAACCACGCACCACTTCAGAATGAAAGGCATCTCTGTACCATACGGGCTGTTTCTGAGCAGTGGCAGACAAAATCACAAATGTAATAGTTTCCATTATTTGCTGAAATGGTTATAAGGGCACCGAACAGCACCGAAGGATTTCAATCCAAGTATGAGCTTACATGCCTAAACCGTGAGCCCAGCTCCACATGACAAACTCTGCCTTGCAACGAGACTTTCGCAAGCCCGTTCGCTAGGACGGCTGCTGTGTAATCAGCTCTGCACCCGCCTCTGCTCTCACGGCGCCAATTACTGCGTTTGTGCCGGCGGTGTGAGCTCAGGAAAGCTCAGGTAGCTCTCCAGGTCTCAGACACTGCTCAGGGCACTGCACTACAGGCTTTTCTCCACTTCACAGCCCTTTGAGCCCCTGTTCGTTATTGTTCTCCAGGTGCGGATGCTCGTAAAAACGTACTTGACAAGTGCCGGACTGTGACCAGGTGTTTGCTAGGGTCTGATGAAGTCTGTCCGTTCGAAAGCTTGGCTCCTTTTTCCAAGTGTATCAGGTGACATAATAAAAGATATTATCCCTTGCCTTACCCAGATTTTGTCCAAATAAATATGAAGGACAAGGAACGTCACAAGACCTGCTTACAGTAACAGGGAAATTCTGTATCATGCAAAGCTCCAGTCTCGTGCTGCAGCCACACCATCAGCTTTTCCTTTGGAGAGGCCTTTGTACTTCTTTTGGTAATAAGTCTACCTCTTAATCAATAAACTCCTTTGTTTAATTAATGTTTAACCAAAGTGACTTAGACTTCAGACCGTACCTGGAGATCTGACCCCCTGAAATCTCTTCATAAACCCACGATGCAGGTGCACGGGTTGGTGTAGGCTGTCTTAGCTTTTGAAAGGGATCTGCTCTGACTGGAAGGGAAGGAATGGGCCATTTTCACCTCCTTTTGGTCTTGGTGTGTAATTCGGAATCAATATAAATCCCAATATAAATTCCCTTTTTTTTTTTTTTCAAAACAACAGCTATGGGAGCCATTTTTGTGGCACCCTGAGCGTACGGACTTCTTCAGGGGGCGTCTTTATGAAGCTGGGGGACTGAATGCCATGTGCACACCTATATCCATCATCGGGCAGCTGAAGTGCCTTTCCAAACATGGCTCAAACAAAAAGGAGGAGTTTAGGTTAGCAGCTCTTTTTATCATGAACAGTGAATTCTCTTTCTTCTTCCCATTCATTTCAGCACAGATCACTCATGTTCCGTTAACACAGCGTAGGATTTATGTCTGTGATTTAGTAGGTACGAGTTACCTACTCCTGTCTCAGACACGTTGCCAGAAGTCTGGCATGCAACCCCCTCTGACATTACATGAACATTCCCTGTATTTATCTCCATTTCTCCATTAGTTTTGTGTTAATCTTGTTTATTACCTCGTTGTTACTCTTTAAAAACTGCCAGCTCATTCGTCTTGCAGAGGCTCCCACTCAGATGCTGTCTACTAATTTGATTTAAGGGGCTGTAACTCTTTCGACCTGTCACTGGAAAATATGCTCTCCTTTGGCTCAGGGCTGCTTTAAGGAGCTCACGGTCTGAATCAGCATGGAGATGGAGGGGCTATTAAACCACATCTCTGTCCAAAGAGTCAGGATGGGAGAGAAGCATGTCCGAAAACGACACTTCCCAACAAGAGCCCTCATGTTTTTAGTCAAGTTTGGTCAACTGCCGTAGGGACGTACAAACACCAGGGTCAGACGCTCCTCCCCGGCTCTCACAGCAATGGTCACGAAAACTCAGAAGGCTGCAGGAGGGGGAAAGCAGACCTGAGATTTTCCAGCCCCCAGTCGAGATGTGGGGGCCCCGTGAAACCATCGCCTCCCATCGACACGCTCGTTTCCCTCCATCTAGATTGTCTCAGAGACTTCTCGGGTGGCTGTTTCTCTGTGGCCGGAGCGCACGCACACACTGAAGCGCTGCCTGGAAGCCAGCGAAGGTGCTCACTGAGACAGCGTAACAGCTTCACGTGTTCTGGGAAATGCAAGCTACTTTTCGAGATCTCTGTTAATCCCCTTTGGGGCTCTCCCAGCAGAGCTGTTCCTAACAAACCCGCTGAATAAGTCTGCACCCTAACCCCCAAGCACCCTCCCTCCTTTGCCCCCAGAGTGCTGGGAAGGTGATGGAAAACCAGCCCAGAAACACGGAATGGCAGGAGTGCTGAATTGGGAAAACTAGAAATGGAGCCGATTGACAGGGCCAGAGGCGCTGAACAGATGACATGGGATGACTGACATGTGCTGAGCACATTGCTGGTGTCACTGAAACCCGTAATTGGGAATAAGGGAGAGGATGTTTCATGATTTTAAAAGATGTTTCTGTTCTCCGATTGGGTCTTTGAAACACCTTCCTCCTGGGAAATTCCTATAAATGAGAGACATACTCAAGTTACTGTCTAAATAGCACCAATATAGTAATATTTTAATTCGGTAATGTAGGCTCAGTAAAATAAACAATGCCAAAATGTAGAACTCAGTGATGTGCAAAATAGAAAGTATCTTCTCATTTGCTCGAAGCGGAAACGATCATGTTTCATTTAAGCTAGATAGCTTACTCTGAGAATGGTGATGCGGGACATTTTTCTGTGTATGCATCATGAATGGAGCTGAAATACTCTCGAATAATAGCAGTTGATCATAATATAATAGGGAAAATGAGGGAATGATGTCACAGCTTGCAGCATATCTGGATCCTACGCAAACAGACTTAATCTACTCTTCAGGCAGGGGCTCCACGACCATTAAGACAAAGTCTGCACCCTTTTGTAGGATCCAACGTATAGATTTGATGTACAGCAAGGATGAATACCCAGTTAAACTCCTGGTATTCTAGCCAGCATGCTAAGTTGATACCGATGTTGACTCACGCTTTTCTGCTAGATGTGAGATAAGAGACAATGTCTGATCTGTTATAAAGCTGGCGTAGCATGGAGACTATACATGACCTGGCATAAAGTGAGGGGGGACAGCCTTCGCAACAACTTTGAATCTGCTGAATGCGTTCATAATCGATGAGTGTATCATGTGTCCATGGTGTTTGTATTAGGGATTGGGAACTCTAAAGCTGGTTTTACGGAAGCATCACATGATGGTCTGAGGTATAATCTGGAGAAGGTGCCGTTGCATATTAAACCTACATATGAAGTACTGGGAAAATTTGGGAAAGCAAGCAAGCAAGCAAGCGAATTGCTGGTGACGGCTGACTGTGACCATTGTGTGTGGGTATCCAGCCATCGCAGCCTGACACGCACACACATGCACAACATGATTTTGGAATGTGGCTATCGGCTGCAGACGAAGCCAGATTTATGGCTCCTAACTGCATAGTGGCACGTGGAAGTAAATCTGGGCAAAGGAATTTCCTTGTACCTGTCATTATACAGATTTTATACAGCGCGGTTCCAGCAGAAGTATTTATCTGTATAATCACATCAACAACAGAGGAAACGGAGTGCTACATAAGCATTATGAAGAGAGATGGTTTCGCCTCTGGTATTCATTTGACTAAGAATATGATAATGCAGCTCCAAATCCAT
The DNA here is from genome assembly GCA_013389945.1 of Fregata magnificens. NCBI lineage: Eukaryota > Metazoa > Chordata > Aves > Suliformes > Fregatidae > Fregata > Fregata magnificens. Next base: position 493,044 of record WAAD01035091.1, read on the forward strand.
GTAACTGGACATTGGCATAAAAGAGCACAGAGACAGATTCAATTACCATAGTCCCCAACAGGCGTCAAAGACTGCTTAGCTCAGTAGAAATACGCTGGTAGGAAGGCAAGAGTGAAAGCCTGAAGGAAGGATGCTGAACAGCCCAGTACACAGGTAAATGGAGTTTGCCATTTCTAGGTGGACAAAGTTATTTTTTATAAGTGATAAAGTAATAAAATAAATGACTTTGCTGACCTCATCATGACAGCTTGAGCTAGCGTCTGATCATTATTCTAATGCTTTTAAAGAACAAATCTTCTGCCTTTTAGTGAATCCTGGTCTTTTGGGTTGAATTAGGTAGCCAGTAAATGGTGATTAAATTTAGGGATATTCTTATGTTACTAAATGAAATAAAATGTGACTAGGGAACACAATAATGCAGCACACACATGCCCTGTAAGTAATATTCTTATCTGCAAGGAAAGTGACAATATAGTTCTGCACATAAATATCGGGGAAGAAAAGTTAGGAGTGACCCAGCTGAAGGGAGAACTTGAGCTGGAGTTCATGGCTTAGTGCATACAAGAGGCCACGCGAGAGAGAAACCCAACTGTGTATTCCCGATGCCTGAAATGGTACAGACTCTGGCTCTGCTCTCATGGGCAGAGTCGTATTCACAACGGAGGTCTTCTCTGAGGATCTTCGTGTGTCCAGTACAACTCGGCTCCGCCGGAGCCTTTCTCCCGGCAGCAGCACGAATCCCACCAGCCCCGTGCCGCTGTGAGCCCTGCAGGGTCTCCGTGCCGAGGAGACCCGGAGGCTTTCTGCAGTTGGGATGAAACTGGCAAGTAGGTTAAAAAGTGACTGCTGGGAGAAGGGGCGAGGAGCTGGCGGACAGAGCTGGAGGGCATGGTCACGCACGCACACAGACAGGTTTGTTGTTCCTGCTGGACCATATCCTAAGGTGCTTGAAGGGAATGGTGGCTGCCGCTCACCTGGGGACACGTTAAAGGCTGAGCAGAAAGCCTGGGGACATCGGGTCTGGGGACCGTGGGGCCTTTCCAGCCTGCGAGAAGGCAGAGCTTTACCCGAGCCTTTGAGCGCTGCTGTAATGGGCCGCTGACTTCTGTCATATTGGTAATTGCTATTTTATGAGGAGTAGAGAACTGTGCAGTCTCAGGAAAAAAAAAAAAAAAGGCAAGCAAGCAAGCTCGAGTATAAGTTAGAGCTACCCAGGGATTTTTCTAATTCATTTTCTGGTCTCAGTTACGGGTTTATGTGTCTCTTTCCTTTAAGCAGTCAATAAAACCAGTCCTTGCTATGGCAACTACCTCCTTCATCATTTAGACAGACGTAACGCTCCATTCTAAGGATGCTCATGCCAATTAGCACTGAAAACTTTTATAGACAAAGTATTTTAAAGGAGCTACTCAGTTACATTAGCATTTTCCATTAACATCTTTATTTTTAATCATTCAAAACGTGTATTAGCGGTCTGATTCCAACTCTCTATGGGGATAATGAACAATGGAAACGTTGCAGGGATGGTGCTTCCTTGAGACATACGCGGTGGGAGGGAGCGTCCTGACCTTTGATGCACACACAGAGCACGTCCGCAAGCACTCACACTCGGAAGTCCCAGCAGAGCACAAACCTGAATCAAAAGACAAAACTGCTTTTTTTAATTTTCAGCTGCAGCATGGTACATACCATATTTGCAAAACAGAGCTTGGCGCGTCTGCATAACTCATTGCTGTGGAAAGAGTCATCAGGATGATGTATTGAAACACAGCCATCTCCATTATGGTATGCCATGTATGTTTTTAAAAGCTATTTTTAAAATTAATAGTACTCTGTAATGCTGATAAAGTAGAAAGCATTTATAATTTGTTGCACTCCCAACCTCTTTCTAAATCCACATTAGTCTGCTTTCCACTTGACCGAAGTACATTTTTTTAAAGATACGATGGTTTGAAATTTATTAATAGTGTATTAAGGGAACAAAACCTTTATTATTTAAGGGGTACATAATTTTAAGGTGTTATACAAAGGCTGTCGTGCTTACTTTCCACCACTAATTTACATCTCAATATTTTATGTCAATGCTCCTAGTGGTTGCTGCCACATGAACGTTCACGCTTATCTCACAGGCTTCTTGCTCCTGGTCAAGGGGTTGAATAAGGTATGGCTACGCTGTACGAGGAGACACCTTCAAAAGCTCTAGCTGGTTCATGTACCAGAAAGAGCCCACATACATTACCGTGAATTTCAAGGCAAGGTATTTAATTCCACTGTGAAGGCTCCAGGAAATAGCACTTTGTAGTACATTGAACTTTACGCATATAGCTTTGATTTTTTTTAACCATCAGGTTTTCAAGACCTGGATTTCCAAGAAACCGAGATTCAAATGGTAGGAATTGTTCTTTAGCTTTCTCCTTTAAAGAGGCACCTCTCTCTCCAAGCCTGCGACTAACACAAAGAATGGGACCTTCTGGCGATTTACCTCTCCTCCAGCTTATGAAGCCAGGACCTGCGGGAACCGATCTGACCTCAGCAGAGCCGCTTGTTCCCTGCCAGTCCCTCTGCGCTGCTTCTTCATGCCTTTGCCGTGCGCCTTGCAGCTCGCACCGCCCTGTTCTCTGGCTCCATCCCCGAAGGCTTTGCAACTACTGAGCACTGAGAATTAGCAATTATTTTTCTACCAGGTGCTAATAAGGAGCCGGGCCAAGCAGAAACATTTCTGCTCAGGAAGCACCTTGATGTGAGAGTATTGCTCCCAGGAGGGTTTCGCTGCAGGTCTTTGGTTCCAGGATCTGTCCCTACCTGGGGGCGGTTGCCCCAGAGCCCCGCACTCCCACCGCAGAGCGGGGGCTGCTGGCAGCTCACCTCCTGGCAGGGTGAAGGTGGGGCTGACAGGGGGCAAAGCTCATCCCCAAGGACGCGGCACCTGAGAATGACTGCCACTGGGACACGGTTAAACTCTGACTGATCTCATCTGCTGCCAAAATCGCACCGTATAGAATACTTGATGCAGCTGGACAAAGACTAGGGCATAAATATGCCTGCAAGAATCTATCAAAATTATTAATGGTGTTTTTCTAACCTTTTTAATGAGGAGATACTCACTTCCAACTGCACTGCCGGCATTGGCATCCTTGATTTTTTTTTTTTCCAGAGAGGTTTAATTGAGCTAGGTATAAATAGCATATCAGTAAACAAGACCTTTTGGCTCTGTGAATCATGTCTAAAATATTTGCAAGCCCTCCACAGCCTCTCTGATGGTGAAGAATGTGCCCATTAGGCTGGTCCAGATGCATTCTGCAATCCAGCGAGAACCTCACTTCTCCAGTAGATAAATCACTGCAATATTAATGTACTTGTTTGCAGACAACAAGCACTACAAGGCTAAGGCAGCCGCTCGAAGGACCTTGGCGCGTGTGTCTGTTAGGACTTCCCAGATTTTCAGAGTTCCACCCAAAAAGGGCTTTGACACAAGAATCGCAGGAACCTGTGTTTATTTCATTCTGTTTAATTTACCCCCTGCCTCTGAGTATTCCAGAACGACTCTAAAAAATCCCATAAACAAACCTGTACTGAAAGCAAAATGGACACTGGAAAAAATAGCCATTTTTACTCTGAGTTTACTTACTTGGGAATTTCTCAGCTGACTGTTTATATGACAAACATCTCTATTTAATCTTGCTTTGGTAATGTAAGTGAATGGTCCCCGCCGTCTTCAGGAATGCATTTTGTTTTCCTTCAGTAATCTCCGTGGCATTAATTACGTATGCTTAAGTGCATGTGGAAGTGTTTGTGGCATTGGAAACTCTCTCTATTTCTAAAGTCAAACTAGACATAAAACCATGTATACATGTGGATACATACCTACACACTCCCCAACTAATTACCTAAATTATAAAACAGACTTGTAAAGCCGAGGTCAAAAAGTAGAGACAAAATAAATACCTCAAAGTTGAAGGGTACATAGACTGTTGTTTTGACCTGGATAATAAAAGTGAAATGCCTAGGTCTAAAAATATTCTACAATATACTTAGGTCCCAGATTCTTCAAATTTCCTTAAAATGCAAATACGGGGATTGGAACTTTTCTTATCTTGCCTAACTCCTCTTGGAAATTTAATTTGTTGCATTTATAAACTGCCTTTTATCTGAGGATTTCAAAGTGCACTGCTGATCTTAACTGAAACGATTGTATGTAGGGTTGCATAAGGTTTAAAACTCTTGATCAAGGTAAGGAAAACAAGTTGGTTAAAAAAAAAGAAAGAAACCCAAAAGGCTGGTAGCATACGGGAGAAGAGAGCCCAAGTCACCCGCCCAAGCGACCTGCTGATAATTCCTTTCATACACCGACGGCATCCTTGATGTCCAGTTCCACTTTGAACTGAACACTGGACTATAGAAAGACAAAACCAAGAGCCGTGCTAGTTGTGATCTCTAATGATAATCCGCAAGCTGACGTGTATTTTACTGGCTGCTACTTTTAAGTCCCCTGTCCCCTGAGAACAACACACATAGTAACAGCAGTAAATATATTTTATAAAGCTTCCCAGCTCTGTTTCAGAGCGATTGCGTTAATACATCTGATACTTTATCACTTCTGGTGGGGATTTAATAGGTTATGACTGAAATCATGCACGGCACGGAACATGGCCCAGACGCCTTTCAGGGACAGGTGTTTGGAGGTGATTTTGTTGTGGGCATTTTCTCACCTGTGCACGTCCCCATCACGTGGGGCACGGGGATTGCTGTATTGTCTCACAGGGTGCAGGGGCGTTTTGCTCCCTGTGGAAGTAAATACGCGCCAGTCATGAGCGTTAGTGAAAGTCTGCAGAGTGTCAGCGCCGGACACTGTAGAACCTCTGCACAGCTCTATGGAAAGGGACTCTTGGGTCATGAATGTTTCCCACTCTTTTCAGGCTATCACCTATCTGTTTTCTTCCAAAATCTAAAGGAGAAGCGTACTTGCTGTATTCAGGAAATGCCCCCGTGAGTTCTCGCTGATGTAAAACGTACTGAGCCACACCCCAGCGCTGCTCAGCGCATTGCAGATCCCGCTGCTTGAAGTAATCTCCCATTTCTTTTGTCAGCTCTTAGATTAGGAGCTAATAAAAATCTCAAGCATAATGGATGATTTTATTTTGGTAGTCTTAGTGCTAAGTAAACTCAGAGATAAGAAAGACAAAGACAGGCCATAATCTTAAACTACATATTAAAAACTTATTTTTTCCCGTATTTGCTAGGCTAAGAGGAGAACAGCAGCCGCTCCCGAATTTGGATCCCTCAGAGAAAGCCAAAGCACGGGTTGTACTCAGAACAAGATGAAAGGGTCACACGTGAACTAAGGTTCGTTTGAGATTTGCTCATTCATAAAGCTCGGTTTATATTTGCAGTCAGAAGAACACGGGCTGAGATTCTTTTTTGGGAAAAGTGGAAAGGTTGAAAAAAATGTTCTTGCCCATTTCACACTTCCCTGTTGTCTCACTGCTGGTCACGATTTCCCCTGCTCTTTCTTTAGCGTACCCAAGCACGCAGCCCCCCTAGCCCGCAGTCCTACAGCCCGCAGCTGGCTGGCAGGGCTGGCTGGCTCGTGGGCAGGGGACGCGAGNGCTGCAAGGCTCCGTGCGCTCCCAAAGCTGTTCGCAGGGGTTGATTTCAGATTTCAGGCTGAGCCCTGCAGGAAGGCTGGCTGCCCTTGATTAAGGTACAGAAAGGTAAATTGTTAGATATAATGACTTACAAGCCCGATATATTACGGAATTTCAGAGGGCATGGAACAAGGTAGGTTTTAGTTTGTTAATGCTGTGACCTCTGGGTGCATTTAATTGGGTAGACTCAAATGCACGTTATCATGTACCACTTCTAAAAAAACCCAAAACGTATTTTAGTTCTATTGCCCATTTCCAGGCACTGCACTTTCATGTGCTGGGAAAGCTCATATATTCCAATGAATGACACGCTTTTTCTTGTATAATCACCAGATCCCTGAACTGGCACAGTAGTAACAATTCACTTAAACTATTTGTAATCATAGGACAAGCTCCTCAGTGTCTGTAAATCAGCTTCTCTCTGCTGACTCTACTGAAGCTACGCTGATTTACTCCAGATCCGAAACTACTACATTCATTTTTTAAACTGAACCTTATTGTTTGTTGATGTGACATCTAAGAAGGTCACAGATACATCTGTGTGATGCTTTATGAAAGGAGACAGTACGACGAGATAGTCTTCAATAAAAAAACCAGACAGTTCATTCCAGTTGACTCAGAACAAGTCCCAGTACTGCTACGCACGTCCCTGTACCCCTCCATCACTTGGAGGCATTGACTGTAAATCCGTGAGTCCAGCCACGGATGTACAGTTCATTCACCCCTGAATAATTCTGCTGAGATTGTCAAAAAAGTCGGCTTTTAGTACAAACTGTGGTAATGCCTTCTGTGGTTGGGTCACAAGTCTGTTAAGAGCCATTTATCAGGTTCGTTTCAGTATTTCAGAAGTACTGTTTATCTACAAATCTTGAGAAAACAGAAATCGGACTAATGCAAATTGCATCTTACTGAAATCCATGAAATTACTCGTAGACTGGAGAACTCCGCTGAGTAAAGCAGGGCCCCGCCAACTTTAACTAGGTCTATTATTCACCATTTTCCTTACTGAACAACAAGAGCTTCTTTTCTGTATAATTAGAAGGACAACATCTGGTTACTTACTCATGGTGCGAAGAATTCCCCAGATACAGAAGAGTAAACTTGGCAATGGTGTGAAATAATCCTACGGTCAGGAACTCCTTCAGCGGCTGAAGATGAACACGCAGACTCACCCAGGCTCAGCAGTGTCCCAGAGAGCCCACGGGCTCCGATGCCATCCATGGACCTGGCTGTGCTATCCGTACTCTGGCCTGGGGGGGTGCCTCTTCCTTCAAGGAGTCCTGTCAAAGGGAGAAGAGATATTGGATGGTGATGTACTCCTCTTTGTGGATTAACTGACAAAATCTAGCCGTACGCTCATACTCAACCTCTAAGGGTAAATTAGAATCAAGAAGCACACACCCAAACATTAAGACAATATTGATCCAATAATAACTCCATTAAGTAAGGTAGCATCCGCCACCTAGGGAGTCATGCAAGAAATGCAGGGAAACACCTAGGTCATTAAAATTGTAAATAAAATTTTCCTCTTAGCTGTAGACAGTTCATATTCATTTTCATCCGCACCTGCCATGAGGCAACCTGATCTCTGTGCTAACGGCCCATCACCCAGGAAGGGATGCCACCCTTCCTCCCACAGAAAACTCACCAAAATGGGGCAGCAGAGTGGGCTCATGAGCACAGTTTTGTCTTCGTGGCAAATATTGTTGTTTTAACACTGAAAGAGAACAAAAGTGCACTAGTGAGTACTGCTGAACGGGATGTGTGTTTACATCTTGCCAATGATGTCCAAGCAGCAGTACAAGGTGCATGGAGAGCAGTATATTGGAAGCCACCAGAGATCACTGCTTTGGTACTGGCTCCATTCTCTAATGGAGCGATGCACACACGTTGTCTTAGTTTTTAATCGTTTCAATGAAAAATTCCTTACCTACTCCCATAGCAAAGCAATGAAGATGTGGACTGACTATCACGTGAAGTCTCTGAATGAGGAATGGGTATCGGCCCAAACCCAGGGGCACTGCATGGGCCGGGGCAGCCGGGAGAACCGCATGGCTGGCAGGGCAGGGACTGTCCCACCGCACCTGAGCAAGGTGCACCTCTGAGGTTATAAAAACCACACTGCTGGATCTCTTTTTCAGTTAATAATCTTCGCTTTTGCTAGCTGTTCTTAACCTGATGTTGCTCTTTTTCCCCCCACCTATCTCTGTCCATTTCTTACCATCTTGAAAAATAACCCAGTCGTCACTGAAAATGCCAGGTCAAGAAATGGAAACAAGGAGTTTATTCCTACAGTGAGAGCACAAGTCCTGATGGTAGACTCAGCCCAACAGTCTCTCAATCACCGCTACAGCAAAAACACAAGTAATTTATTCAATAAATTCCGCCTCATTTTCTTGTCACAAATTGCCAGTATTCACTATTCACTCCATCACAGAGTAATTTCTGCAGACAATTCTTGATCTGAAGTTCATTTGTAGTTCATCTTCAGAATTAATTTCTTTTTGTTGGACACATTAATGGCATATTACTTGTAATTCTTCTAATGAGGCTTCCAGTATGAACACTTGCATTTGCAAGTTCAAAATAGGTTTTATGAAAATATTCCCTACTTGGTTAAAATTGATTTACAAAAATGTCCAAGTAAATTGCTAAATATTCATGAGAAGTGGATGTAAAATGCCCCTGAGCAAATATGAAATCAGCCAGCCAAATATTTGGGTAGCCATTTTTGGCTGGGAGAAAAGGGAAGCTCTAGCGTCCCCCCGCTAGTCGTCCCGTCCAGGGGGACCCCATGGTGGATGGACTGCTGTGTCAGCATCACAGCTAACTCCAGCCTGCTAACTGTCAGTTTTTAGGTCTTTCCTCAATCGTCGTTATAATTCCTCCATCCTAGTTACAACGCAGTCGCAGTTCACTGGATCAAACATGTCAGGGCTCAAGACTGCGACACTGATTTACCTCTTGTAGTCTTGCTCTATTATTGGTTTAAGTTCCGTGGCATAGCAAGGAGAAAGCAGGCTGCCTAGAAGCCTTGTGGATGAGGGGGAAGATAAATTCTTTTGTTCTCTGGATAAAAGAGATGTGTGTAGGCTACGGGAGATGCCAGCTGGGGCTGGGTCTTTCTTCTCACTGCTTTCTCGCGACTTAGCCCCAGGGATGGGGGTTTGGAGGCAACGATGGCAGCTGAGAGGTCTCTCTGCATCTGCAGCGGCTGCTCGCTGGTCCTGCTGTCAGCGGGCTCCCCCGTCCCCGGCTTTCCATGGAAGAATCCCAGGGCTTTGCATAAACCTAAGATTTTGTGGTTTCTGGAATATTGTTTCTTTTTGTGGGTTTCCTTTTCTTCCTCTGTGACTCACATCGTGCCATCGCTGTGTTCAGCTCAAGGTATCTGCTCCCGCCTGCGGCAGCTGAAGCTCTGGCGACCGGCAGCTCCTGAGGAGCCTGCAGAGTTCCCGGCTGGCAAACTGGTTTCTCTAATGCATCTGGCGAGCGCTCTTCCCTACCTCTGCTCTCCCAATAACATTCTAAGTTACATGTTCTCTCTTAGCGGACTCATTTTTAAATGCTTTTAATCTTTATCTACAACTTCTCGTAACAATCTTCCTACATTGACTTTTTAAGCCATTCTGTCGGAGATGTTGACTTCTCTGTGTTAAATGAATAGTGAGTTAATGAGTGGCTCTACTTCTGTATTGAACCTTCTTGACTTTTTTTAGTTCAAAATCAGAATCAATAATCCCTTGATCAAGAACGTGGAGAAGCTAGACAATAATATTTTTCATGGCTCTATTGAGAACAAATGGGTTTGATGCTTCTGTAGGGATGCCAGAAACAAAAGCGGGGTTATTTTTGTCAGAGCCTTTGCCACATTTCTCTGAGCTCTGTGTCTATTGGAAAATAAAAGGCCTTATTTAAAAGATATAACCTTTACCACTGTCTCCCGCAGGTGAAGTCCCTGTCCCCTGAAGACAAAGGCAGAGCTCTCATTAAGATCTCAGTCAATATACTGGCTCTGGGCAATGAGGGGTGACTGACTGCATCTGCACCTCTTTGAAAGCAACCGAGAAGCTGGCCTTCAAGTCGAAACACCAGTGGCCCTTTCTCTGCTTTAGCAGGAATGCTTCTGCGATGGCTTTGGCACCTGACATCTCCTGTAAAAGCTGGTGGGACTCGCGGCGGGAGCTCAGCTGGGTGCAGGCTGCCTGCAGGAGCTCCCGGGGCTGCGGGGTCCCAGGTCGTGAGCAGAGCCGGATAATCCTCCCCGGGCTGCGAGGAGCAAACCCCAGTGAAACCGCCAAGCCAAGCAGGGCTGTGCGGTCGGGGCTGTGCGGGTACCTGCACTGCTGTTTCCAGAGTTTCTCTCCTCAGCACTGACACACTGATGTAATCCTTACCCAGCAGCATAGCCTGTGCAGCCAGGAATAAATACCATCTGGCTCATTAAGATTTTGTGCTGCAATATCATAGATTTGTCCCTGTGGAAGACTGTATATGTAAATGCGATGTGCGCTTCCCCGGCTGCCGGCAGCCAGTGGGGAACTTTGCTCCAGTAAAAATAAAATCAGCTGAGCAAGTCTCTCCCTAATCCTCTCTTGTTCTTTGAAACAGCCAGGGCTCAAAGGGATCTGCAGCATGTTTCTGAGGATGAAATACTGGTGATTAACATTCATGCCAGGGCTACTCCTCATACATCTTTAATTTCAGTTACACAAAACTGGGGCCAGATTAAGGGGAAGTGCCAGGATCACAGGTGGACAGGTAACGTGTCTGGAGGACCTGGGTCCTGCAGCCTGGAAATGCTTCCATCAAGTTCTGCTTGCGGCAGAAGAGCTTACAGGAGACCTGTTAGTATTTGGGATACATATGTTACAATAAACTGCATAGAAATAATCACAGGTTGAAGAGAACTGACAGCTCCGTGGGGAGGTTAAGGCTTCAGGCTGCCCTGTCATCCCACAGGTGTCAAAACAAACTACATTTTCTGGAGGAGAACTTGTGTGAGCTTGTATTGCCCTAATTTTTGAAAGAATCAAAGAATATGGAGAAGGCTAGAAAACTGCCGAGGCTCGTACCAGAGCAAACTGGGAATTCAAGGGAGCGGTGACATTCCTGGAAGACAGCGGACGCAGCCCTGATGTCCTGAGCGCCTGCGCACCCAACACGGGAACGGGCAGCCCATCAGCCTGAGGCTGGGGTCCTTACATCTCCTCTTCCCCCTTAGTAGAGCACCCTGGGGGGTGGGCATGTTTGGCAAATCGGGTGCCCCACAGAAATGCTGCGTTCATCACATGATTATGCCAGTGACATTCGGAAAGCAGATTTGCCAAGAAGCAAGAACATTTCTTCAGCAGAACCTGGGCAGCAGTATTTCACATAATAGCTCATCCTCCAAAGAGCTTTTATTCATATTTTGAACTTGGCCTTAATCCCATTGTATCTACTTAGTTAAAATGAGTAATGAAAGATCAATTGGAATGTTGATTGAGAAAGTACTGAAAGGTTTGGCTCCAAAAACGGAAAATCTGACTATCTAACAACATAACACAGAGACCTCTCCTTAGATAGTAATGAAAAAATATCCCGTAAGTGAGCCTGGGTGATTCTTTACATACTTCTTGTTCACTCCTTAGAGAACAATCTCTGTCCCTTAAAAACAGAAAACAGAGGAGAAATGGGAGAAATGTTCTCAGAGCAGAGCTCCAGCTGGAAGCAGACCTCCACCCCTTCCTGACCCATGCCTTGCACATCAGGATTGAGAGCGGTTTCAGTGTAATTGCTTCAATTTCACACCGGTTTGTGATATTCCTGATATGCAGGAGTTATCACATATTCCGGAACTGGGTTTGCGTTTGGTCCAGTGAAGGCTGCAGTAATTCTGCTGTTGGTTTCAGTGGGTAAAATGTCCACTAACTTCAGCAGAAATTAGCTCAAGCCGTAAGCTGGCAATGTCAAAGCATGGGCACATGTATTATTTATTCTACAGATTTATATAGTTATTTTGCATATTTAATAGCAATAATTAGGTATAAAGAGTGTTTGCCTTTAAGGAAGCAACAAAATAAATCAAGTGTCTTGATAAAAGTCAGCAACTCATGCTTATCCATGACTAATTACATGCTACTTTTAAAGTAAATAAAAATCCCAAAACAAAACCAAAAGAAGCTGTTTGTGTTATGGAGAACAAAAATGTACCTATTTTCTTTTAACAAAGTGCATTTTTAACATTGATTCAGAGAAATTCTATAGTTTTTAAAAAAGACTCATCTCTGGAATTAAAGGAATTTTGGATTTTGTAGGGAAAAATAAATTATTTGGAAAGGAGAATTATAACCACACAAGAAAATTCTTGTCCTGATATAAAACTGTTGCCTATATAGTCTCTCTATTTTTCATGTCTATGTTCTCCTCCATTCCAAGATCATTTTGATATTCCCAGTGACTAGCGCTCATATACCTGTCTTTCCACCAAAAATACCCACTGACTGGCATCAACAGTTTAGAAATTGGGAAAAAGGGGCCAAAATACAAATCGTCCCCAGATGGTGGGCATCTGTGGCTGCTTGAGAGGAAGATACAGATCTTCCACAGCACCTACCCTGTAAGACCGCTTTTTTTTTCCAGGAGAGATGACAGCGTTACCTCCTGTAGTTACAGCAGTCCCTGGAAGTCAAAGCTCTTCAACCTGGAACATCTTCTAATTCCCACTAGAAAGCAGAGGCTGTCGGGCAGAACGCATTAGCAAAGAGCCCTCACGGCGTTTGGGACACCGATATACGAGGGACTGATTAGGCAGAGAGCTGACTGGTGAAATAAGTACAGCTGAAAGGTTTTGTTCTCTCAAACCCCCGGGGGCCGTCAGGGCGGCTTGCGCCAACTGCAAGCTCAGCTTAGTGATGCAGAGTCCATGTCCTGATGTGAAGACATGAGAGGGCAATATAAATAACACACTGCGACTTCGTGACCTGTCAGAGCAACCGTAAAAAATGAGGTAGTGCTAGCCATAGGAACAAAAATCCACCAGCAACCTACGATTCTAGTGGTGCAGAAACAACCAGGAGTTTCTCAGTTCAGACATCCCCGAGGCAAAGGGTTAAAGGAAGGGTTAGCCAAGATACAACACAATTCTGGTGGGTTCACATCTGGGATTTTTACTTATTACCCACCTCCTGTATGTGCTGGATGTCAGACAGCTCTTTACACAAATAGCAAAAAACAACATTAAGCACAATAAATTATAAAACTGACATTAATTTCTGAGGCATTATACTGCTGACGCTCACTGTGAACGGGTATTCCCAGCAGCTGCTGCCGTGCCATACCTTCGGGATCGAACCTCACCCTTATTTCTGTTCAGCAGGTCCTCTGATATTATCACCTAAAACTATCTTTTGATCCAAAAAGTCAATATCTAAATCCACAGCACCATGGGTAAGAAGCTTAATATTTCCTTACGCTATAGAGCACAGCACATCAAAGACTAGGCTACCAGATGAGAAGAGACGGTGGGACCACAGGCAGCTGGAAGGGCAACGACGGGCCTAGGGGCTGCGGAGCCAGAGGGATATCAAAAGTTCTTAGGCTAAAACGCATTTTAGGCAGGAGCTAAGTATTCCTGAAGAGAACAGGAAGGAAATAAAGCATATGGGTTTGAATATGATTGAAGTTTTATTGATGTAAGGTAGTCCTGAAAAAGTTTGTGCCATGACAGAGGGATTGCTTTGGTGAAGGCTGTGACCTAGTGCTGAAGAGGTATGAATGGAAACTTCTACTTCTGCCGCGGGTGGTAGTGGGCAGGTTATTTACTTCTTGCACCCCAACGCCACAGTGCCCATTGCAGCACTGCTTCCCCTCCAGCTGACGCTGACCTGGTTCACGTGGATTCACACCTCTCTTGGGCAGGAGGTTCTGGGCAGATGTGCACCCTGAGCAGACTGTCAAATGGGGGGAAAACCTCATTTTCTTTGCCACGCCAGATGTTAAATATTGAGTAGGAGCTGAGCAGGAGCTGTTTGGTGAAGCACGATGCTACTGTCAGCATCCTCTGGGTGAGAAGGTGGCTCCTCTGGGCGAGAAGGCGGCTCTCGGCTGTCCCCGAGGTCAGTGGCCGGTCCCACCTGTGCAGGTGCTGGGGCTGGCGCTGGTCCTGCCGTGTGCCACGTGCGGCATACCACGTGCCATGGGCCAGTTGCTCTTCCCCGGTGCCCTCCGGCATCCCTGCCCTGTGCTGGGCAGTCAGTAGCAGGAGGCGCTCTCCTGGGCAGGACGTGTGACCACTGCTGCGGTAACAGTGACAGGGAAAGCAGAGGGGATGAGGATGCAATTCCCGGATGCAAGTCTCTTGCCATTCCTTTTTCTCAGCACAATGGCCCACCAGAAGTACATCTGAAACCTTATCTGTTCATCATGAGGGAAGCCTTCTGCTTCTTTATCAGTTTACTTTGATGAGATCGGAAAAGCTGACCAAGAGGAGATACAGGAGCTTCACAAATGATTCATCTTTATTTCAGCTTCCCAGGGTGATGTAACTCACTGTGACAGGCTCAGGGAAATATGAAGCATGAGGCATCCGCTGGGAAATGTAAAAGGAAGTTGCTATTCCTGCCAGTAAACCTCTGTAAATATTAAATGGGCTTTACAAGTATTTTCCTAGTTGCTGAACAAATTTAGAGCTTGAAACATTTAAAGGAAGGAAGGAAGGAAGGGAAGAAGGGAGGATGATACTGACACTGGAAACATTTTTTCTATATTTCTTTGAAAAGCAAACACATTTACTTTAGACTTTTTATGTGCCCCCTGTAAAAGTAAACTGGCATCAGCCATTCTAGGATTTGTGTCTTATTTGGCCTTTCACTGCAAATTAATTACATGGTTGTTAACAACTTTGTGTCACTTTATTTTTATTAGTAGTATTAATTTATGTATTCTTGACATGTGATTTCCCAGGTCAGGAAGAGAAGTGGCCAATAATACTCTCAGCGAACAAAATTATCTTCTCTGCACAGCAATGGAAAAGCTAACATTACTCTCTAGCATAAAAAGAGTAAATACAGAAAAAAAGGGGGGAAAATCAGTAACTATAAAATCTTCCTGATCTGTTTATAATATTTTGCTTTGACTAGTGGACTCTACTGATTTCGTTTTGAAAAGTTGTTAGTAGGTACAAGCAATGGTTAAAGGATTCAAACTGAAAGCTGTCTGTTATCACATGTAGATAAACTGGACCAAAATCTAGCTCTTAGGAAAAAAAGAAGTTTCCCTGTGCTCCCACACAGTCAGACAGCGGGCTCTTTAGGACAGGGACTGTCTTTTTTCTGTCTTCAGCATCCCCCGTGCCAGGGCCTGTGATAATACTGGCTCTCGGTTGAAGCTGGCCGCAGTCCCTGGTCCGCCCTGCTCCCCTTCACAGGGGATCTGACGTTACTCCCCTAGATCAGTGGTGGAAGTTTTCCTGGTGTGAATTCCTTTCCTTACAGGGCATGTGAATCCGACCCTGATGCTGCAACTTGGAATATCCTTGTTCCTCGGAGAAGTGTACAAGTGTAAAAGCAGGGATATAGCAAACCATTAGTGTCCCCAAAGCTATGACTTTCTAAAAAGGTTGATGTCCAGATAATAGGAGGAAGAATGCAGGAGCAAAGATATGATGGATTATTCAGATATATAGCAACAGGCATGAAAGAGGTGCTTAAAGAGCCAGACAGACTAATGTAGAGATGATATCTATGTTTGGAATACCTGAACCGAGTTAATCTTATCTTTTATTAAAACTCTCTATTGAATTTATCTATTAATAATTAACTCTTGACAAGAGCCATCTCTCTCCGTGAGTAGGTTCTGACTAATGTGGGACACGTTAAGGGAGTGAATAGGAAGATCAGAGCCCACTCCTGCAAGGCAGCGAGTGGCGACCGCTCAGTGCTCGGGTCCTATGTCTGTTCTTACACACGACAGCCAGGCCTAAATTTGGGGGATTAGCTGTCACAGTGAAAGCACGTCCATATTGATATTCTGCTGCATGCTCAAGGGTATGGCAAAGCCACAAAACGAGGCCCCAGGACATCTAAACAAGTATTTCAGCTCTTTATCCCATACCCCATTATAACCAAAGGCTAGCAAAGGGTGTCCCCATTTGAGCAGCATGGGCCAGATGAAAGGCTGACGCATATCAGGAGAGGCAGAGGAGTTTTTTGGTGGCACTAAAAGCTTGCTGCCGTGCAGTAAGACCTGGGGGTATAGGCTTGAGCCGCAAGAGTCACTGGGAGGGTCACACGCCTCTCTAGCAACTTTTCTGGAAACACTGCATTGATCCTCTGCTAAGCCAGGAATCAAACACCGCATATTCCAAAAGGAGACTGCGAATGCCCAGGATGAGCGTTCAGACCTAGCTCTTGGTTGCTGCTTAGTCTTGTCTTACCTTCAGGGTACCGTTAAATCAAGGTATTATCTCCAGGGCAGCTCGGAGATGAGCTTCTACTTTGATGAGCTCCCACCTTTTCTCCTTTACTTTTATTCCATTTTTCATCAGTCATAATTTTAAAAGGAGGGGTCGGGGGGCAGAGACAGAGCCCTGCAGCACTTTATAGGGCAGATTCGCGTCCTCTCCAGGGGAGGAACTGCAGTTCTGCTTCTGTGGTCGGTAGGCAATAAGCTGTCATCTCTGGGATTCCAACTTGGCCCTGCCATACAGCTTTTATTCATTGCTGCTCTCTTAATTAGACTGTAGCGCCTTACAGGCAGGACTTATTTATAATGTTGTATTTTGTATTTATTTATTCTCACTACATGTTAAATGATAATAACAGGTAGCTTAGATACAGACTCTGTTGGTTCCTATTCCTTGCTCCCACTTCAATGCCTTCTCTTAGGCATTATCTAAATTAATTTTTTGTTCTTTACCCAGCAATGATCAAACACAGATGTTTCATAGAGGAAGTCCCGGAGTAGGCAGCTAGAGCTTGACCTTAGTCCATTTCAAATCAATAGGAAAACTCCCAGAGAATGGAGCATAAAGTAATGTCTACGTAAACTCCCTCCTTAGTCTTCAACAATTAGAGGCTGATTTACAGCCTGAAGGCTGAGATGTTTCACCTATTAGAGTGGCTACTTAGAATATCTCCTTCCTCCTTAGACAGGAGTGCCCGACAGAGATACTACATAAGATTTTTAAAAAAACAATGTCTGTACAATTAGGTTTTCTTTCATACTTACCACTTACCTCCTCTTACAGTTCACAAGCACTTTTAATGCACAGATACTCAGATTTTTTAACTAAATCGCATGAGTGTGAGTATTTTTATTACTCCACTGGAACATGTGGATTTGACCAAGCCAAATTCAATTTAGTGTGCCTTTAATGACCTTTATGAGCAAGCATAGCCGTATTCAGATGAGTAATCCACAGTGGGATGATATTTGTTAGACTGCATCAATTTAAGTCCAGAATGACTTTGCTGTCTAGACCAACTATTAACACTGTTGCAGGAAACAGGGCAGTTGATCCTGGTTTCTCTGCTTATGACAGTAAGTAGCAGTACTGAAAAATGAGCTGGCAGGCATGTTCAAGGAGAGTGGTTCCCACATTATTTAGACTGCCCACAGATCAACAAAATTGTGAAGCACCATTTTGCAGGCGGCTCCTAGGATGGGTATGTGAGAATTCAGCTAGGTCTCGGAGTCTATATTCAAGATGGGAATTTCCCTTTTATTTTGTATGGCAGAGGAAACTAAGGAAATCAATCAACAAGTGCTCAGATGCACCTCCTGATAAGTCTGAGTTCTGCTGAAAAGAAACAGAAATCATACTAATCCACAAAATCAGGAAGGTGCTCCAGCTGAACGCATGAACTTGGCTTTTTCCTTTTATCTGAAAGGTCTTTGGAAGGACCGAAGTGATCTCCCAAGCCAGCTGCAGATGTACTTCCAACACCTCAGTCGTGAACAGATTCATTCTGGAGAGGTATGGAAGCGGTACTTCTACTCTACACATACTGATTTGAGGCAGACGCTGACATATTTGGGCAAAGTTACACAAGCCATCTGTAACAGGATTGTAAAGTGAAGCACAATATCCTCAATATTAGACTAATGTTTTCATTCTTAGGTAATCCCCCTCAGTATGATCTCTACAGGAAGGGGTAACAGTAAATGGGAGAAAACCTTCTATGAACTGACTCTTTTTTGTTGTTGTGTGACCCAGTATTGCACAAAAAAGGATTGAATATATCTGTTTGATGGATGATATTTCATAGCAAAGATGAGCAGAACAATAATGTCGTGTGAGGTGGGACAGATATATGGAGTTTCCATTATTGAATATGTGACAAAATCATTCTTTTTCCCTTGAAAGCATAGCTGAGAAAATGTATGCAGTGCGCACTGGCATGCTGCAAATGTCCGTGTAATGAACCAAGTGTTTCTTGTGATTTACAAGAACAAGCAATGCTATTTGTTTATCATGATGCAATACTGGAGATTGGAAATACAAAAAGAAGCATTGTTATCTAGATTATTTCTACATTATAAAGTAATGCAGTGCAATAGGGGTCCAACTGCAGATTCAAATGGTGCTAAGGATGCAACATCCATATTACACATATTTGGGGTTTTTCACTATGGACTACGTCTAGTAGATGCTCTATGGACTAACACATTGGCAGCTGGAGTACATAAGGGATGCTGCTGGAACACATCTTCTGGTTTAGTTTTATTGGAAAGTAATCAACGTTGCCTTTCAGAAACTGCTCTGTGATGCAAACCGAAAGGGATTAAGTGAGAATGTCTGGGAGTCTCAGTTCAGAGGTGGTCTGATTTGAATGAACGTGTGAACACGGGTGCGCTTATTCGGTGGGCGGAAAGGAGAAGCATCCAAGGGCTGAAAACTGAACTCATCAACACCGCTGCAGACTTTGCATCCAAACCTCAGGATGAACGGAAGTGAGATTTTACTCACCTATTACTATTCAGATTTCAGCTGTGCTTTTGGGTTCCAGCTCTGAACCAGGAATAATCCAAACTATTCTCCAGGCAGTTTGCAGCCCCATGGGCACAGTATCTATGGACAGCCTCCTCACACCAAAACCTGAAGGTGGGTACAGAGCATCACAAGTAATAACTTACACTTGCATGCTTGACTTGTACGTCTGTTAGCACAGTATAAATGTTATGTTTTAAGCACATCTTAATTGAAGAGACATACCACGTTAAGCTGCAACACTTGCAAATGTTTGTCGATACCTTGCGTATCCTTTCTTTCTCTTTACTTTCCTGTAATTGTTGTGCAATTTTTTCCAATATTCCCTGTGCTACCACTGTACTGCTTTCTTTGCAATAATATCGTTACCTTTTCCATATGCTAAGACTGCAGGCGGTGTTGAAGAACCAAAATCTCTTCAATTTCTCCACCTCCTCCTGGCCTGGAAGGTAGGGCTTGTATTGCTGTGGTCCCCAAGGCGTCTGTCAGTGCCCAGCCGGCCCCGGTGCGGGCGCTGCCATTCCCAGGGCCCACCGGGTGGCACTGTGGGAAAACGCTCCATTTAAGCAGGCTGTTAAAATACTGACCAAGCGGCTGCATAAGCATAAATGCCAAATTTTAAGGGATCTTTAGAGTTAGGAAAATAGATTGGATTTATGGGAAGAGTATTGATCTCTAATGGAACTGAGTGTGCTGTAAATGATATTTTAGAGGATTTGCCTGTTACTACAACTCTGAAAAGTGCATTTAGTGCTAACTGACATACATTTTTAAACTATCTGAAGCTTTAGAGCTGATGAAGAAAACCCAAGGCGACTACAGTATTTATGAATAAAACCTTCTTACTCCACGAAAAAGATTGGGACATCACTTTATTTAGAAACTCAGGGCGGTGCGAGCAATTATCTACAGGCAGAGTTATGTAAACCTTTCACGTTCACAGGCACAAGGGAAGGGGTCAATGTGTGAGGACTAGTTTGAAGATTACCCCAAGCTTCTTTGTTTCCTGGAACTGACGTTTTGGTAGGTCCCCTTTTTAGTTAAGTTATTGTTCTGTACTTCTCAAGACTGAAAGCAAACTGACTCGTTTTTAAATGTAAATCATACTCTAAAAGCCATAATGTTAACATGAGACATCTGAAATTTTAAAACATTGATATGCATTCACAATAGCTGGATAATTAATATCAGTGTTTATATAGTATCTCTCATTGCACAAGATCCCCAAAGAAGTTTGCAGATAATATCCTGCAGAAGCTATTGTAGCTATAACACAAAACATCTGGGCCATGGCAGTTTAAAAATTCCGGTTTAATTCCAGCTCTGCTCCCCCCTAAAGTCAATGGACTGTTTTGCCTTCCAGAGTTGAATTAAGCCCTTTGTTTTCTTTTGGTCCTTGAAAATAAGAGAGACGTGAGTTATGATAGTTTTGTTCAGCACCTCTTGCAGAGACCAAGTTTTAATCGCGTATGCCCTGCCCAGATAGCTGACCGGCACAGGCAGCGAATGCGGCTGGGGTTTCCAGAGGACATGCAACCTGATTAGAAATACTGTTTCAGGGTGCTGTGGGACATCTGGAAATTCCAGATAAGTGTAACAAGGCTTCATAGCCTTGGCAAAGACCTGAGCTTCTGAGTAAACCTGAATATACTTGGTAACCTTATGAGTGGCAGTAGGAAACAACCCCCAAAACCGTTCACTCTATATTCACAAAAAGATGCAAGTCCCCCAGAGTTGATTAGGTTAATTAACTCAAAAAGCAGAATTCTTAAGTACTGCCTCTTGACCACAAAGGACACCACCAGCGAAGAACAAGTGCTGGGAATAAACTACGTCTGCATAGAAGGAACATGGTTTCTCGGGCTGCCTTTAACCCATAGGGGATGTGCTTTGAACACTGGATCTTGTGCATTTCCAGCTTGTGTTCTGTGCTGGTTTGTGTGGGAGCTGGAGCCCGAGCGGGGCCAGTGCCATCGCTGTGGGCTGGGAGCACCGGGGGGTGCTGGGACCTGCCTCCCCAGGCTCCCCAGGGCTCTTCAGCAGCTGGGCTGCCAGCGAGCAGCGCTCCTGTGCAGCTGGTTGCGGCAGCAGCAGCAGGGGTGGATAACCGTCCGAGTCTGGCCGAGGAAGGGCTGGCACAGCCGGCTGGGCTGTTTCGTGTTTCCACCACTTTTCACTCTGTTCAAGCTTGAGAAGACTTCCAGAACGCTTTGGCCCTGACTTGCAGCCTGCGTATGGCTGGGCTGGGGAGGTAGACTTCATCAAGATAAAAAATGCACGCATGGGAGCGTGAAAAATTGAAATAGAAAGGCTGCTCTGGCAGCTTTGGTGCAGTTGTTCAAAACCAGAAATACCAGCTGGCTGGAGACCTGCTGATAAAGGGTTTTTTTCTTATGTTGTCTGTGTCATCCCCTCAGACATCCAGCCAGGAGCATTTGTCGGCAGGAAGATGAGTGGATAGATACTTAGGCTACTCCTGCCTTTGTCCTCCTGTTCAACATGGTGGGGTAAATTTAGTCAACAGGAGCTCTGCCTTCAGGCTGCCTGTGCCCTGAGATGCAGAGTGTGGAACTGCAACCCTTGGTAGTCACCCGGGACGCAGAAACAGGAATGTCGATATACATTGTTTTCTCCCCATCACTACGGGATGCTCAAAGCTTAGGCACTTTATTTGACAACACTCAGGTGTTTTCTTGAAAGGTGCAAGGTAAGCCTTCCTACTTCTACAGTCAAAGGACGCAAACAGCTTCTTTGGATAATACAAAGGCAGAAGAAGACACAATTGTGTCAGAGGCAAAAAATCTCTGAAGGCTTTGAGGAAAACTTCCCTATTACTCTGTGCTGTAAGTCACTATGTATATGAAAGAAGATGGAGGATAAGGGGAGAGAGTTGCCTAGGGAGGAATGGGAGTGGGAAGAAAGGCAGCTTGCTTGTGAAGAGCAAGATAGAATATGAATTATCTAAGCCAAACAGGCAGAAAATGAAAATAATTAACAAAAGGATAGGCTGGCAAACTTTGTTAGAGCTGCAAAGCGTTTCTGTTTAAATCTACTTTTACTTCTGGTGATTCACAAAAGTGAAAGTTAAAATGCACACTAGATCCCTCCACCTTTCCCGCATGGTTCACGACTACATACATACAAATCCAGTGGCACCTGACTGCTTGAACTGAGAATCTGTCCCACGGAAACGAGTGTGACCCCTTCTGCCTTCCAAAGCCGTTTTCAGTCATGCAAACGGACAGGACAGCTAACTGGGGCAGACGGTGTCTGACTTTCAACGATACCATCTGTAACATCCTCTAGAATTTTTCAGATTGCTGTTAATACCTCAAGCAGTGATGCTACATCCCCTCAGACAGTAAACCGAATGAATTTTGCTTTTCTGGACATTTTCCTTCACCGTCTCATTTTTAAAATGCCAGAGGCCATTCACAGAATTTGCTGAGGGCAAGTGCTGCTGCAATTGCATTGCCTTTGCTACCAATGATTTTAAGGCAATATAAAAGCCATCTTCCTTGTGTCCTTTTACATCTTGTAGATTGTGAATCTCCACAGAGCACTGATTCGGAGAGCAGCATATTCTTTGCCTTTGTGTTGTCAATGATGACACACCTCATTCTGCTTCAGGGGGTTTTGCTAGGTGACTCTCGAGGGAGGTACTTCCACTCTTGCTCCTGCAAATTACTCCAGCAACAGCCTGAGAATGTAAGTCTTAAGTCAGAGGGAGGACCACTGCAGTAGCAAAGTATTAACTTATCCAAATTCCTAGTGGTATCACAGAGAGGATGAAACTTCCCTTAATTCTGCTAAAATCTTAGTGGTTACTAAATGACTATCACAAAATTATCCTTAAAATTACTTCTAATTTTATATAAAGCATATACAACACTTTTCTTGGCAGAGCTATTCAAATCATGCCGCATATCAGAGGTTGAGTTTAATTCTTTGTGAATTTCTGTGGTATTCATGACGGGGAGAAAATCTTCCCATGACATTCTTTCTGAGAATAAATTAGTCAGCCCCAGTATCTTCAAATGGTTTAAAATGTCTTCCTGTGAATTTCTATCAAATATGTTTCCAGATTTAGATGAAACATGTATTGAAGGAAAACCTTCCAGGAAGCTTTTATGTGAAGATCAGGGATTACAATAGATGCCTGCATTGCAGCACTGATATACAGGAACATATATAGCTACAAAGAGATACTAAAGGCTTGGGAGAAATCCTGCTGCCAGTGCAGTGAATGGCAGAACTCATTTCTCCACTTATTTCATTGGTAGCAGCATTTCACCTTGAAGCTGAGGTTCGTATGTTAAAAATACTTGTGTATCCTTCACTACAATTAGCACTGGAAATCCCGGCGGTCGGGAGGAGCTGTGCCTGCAGCGGCAGCCTGCGGATGGGTTCCTGGTGGCTTCCGGGCGGGTGGCAGAGGTCTGCTGTTTCATATTGGTAGGGCACAGCGCAGTTAGAGTGCAGGACCAGAGAACTTCTTCCCAAGGATCCTGTTAGATCAAAAATATTAACTGTGCTTTCAGATTCAAGGGATAGAGAATCATGAGGTTTGTTTGGTTTTGTTCTGTGATTTTTAATCTTTTTTTTTTTCTTTTTATCTTACACTTGTCAATTCTCTATCAGCCTTATATGAACAGGCTCTTAAAATAAGTATGCCATACCGTGAGCTGGTATTCCTGCAAGAAATATGGAAGAGAAACATCTTGGAAAGATTTAAAGAAGACGTCCACATGATAGCATTGTACTGCTTCTAATTAAAACACTTCTGTAGCTGCATACTTCAGTTGTGGTCTGAAATCTTCTGCCACTGGACACGCGCCTGCTGAACAGAGCCGAACAGACCTGACTTACAGATACTTACTTCAGCAAGTTACTTGTATCTGAGCACACTTTGGGGGGATAGTTATTCATAAGGCTTTCAAAGGAGTCTAAAGGCTGCAGTCACATAAATCCTGTTGAAATTCAGTAGCTGTTGGGTCCTTCTGTGTTTGAATTCACATACAGTTTGGACTTGCCTTTACGTTCCAACTCCTTTTCTATTTAAAATGTACCTGCTGCATTTGACCTTGTGGATCATAAACCCTCTTGGGTCGATGTGAATTTGTGGCACAGCCATTATTGCCCTCTGAATTTGGTGGTGTTTGCTGGACTCCGGTAGGTTTGTATCCAGGAATATTTTAATCTCTTCCTCCAAAGCAGCTGTTTCATGCCCCAGGGGCACCTTTTATTTGGGGCTTTTATGTTATCTTGACTACGTGATGCTACTAGGAGATCCGGAGTGTCAGCACATTGTGAATTTTCTCATGAACATGCCACCGATACATAGCTATACTTTGCTTTAAAACCTTCTGTCCCTGAGGTGCTGTCTGACTGCCTGTCAGATATTTGCAGCTGGATGAGCAGCAATTTTCTATAGCTGAGTATGGCACAGACGGAGGGAATTTTCTTCGGCTCCATGAAAGCAATTAGCTGCCACAGCTCTCAGTGCCGGGGGAGGATTTTAGCAACTTGACCCTTTGATGTTTGGACCCAGAAATGATTCAGGTTTATTCTGTCATCCAGATGAAATTTAGCTTATCCAGTGCTTTCATCTAGAAGTAGCTGTTGCTGCAGAGGAGGGACAGAAGTCACACTCATCCTGCAGCCTTATAATTCACTCCTGGTTGAATGTCCTGGCTGACATAACGAGGAACTGGCTGCTGTGGACAAACACCTCCATCCAGAAATATGCGGGCTCAGCCAGCCGTCTCCCGCTTGCTCACAGGAGACACAAACCTTTTAGTTTCTGCATCAGAAGCAGGACCAAAAATACCTTTTTTATCTTTATTCCGCTAAAGAGCAGAGCTTCATTCTGGGATCAGGTGGCCTAGCGCGACTGAAGTAACAAGTTAATTTTAATAGTAAGATATATAGGAGTACTTTAAGTTCTTGATATATCTTTGCCAAAACAAAGCGGCTGCACTGATGAGCACATTTCATGGCCTGGCCCAGAGCCTTTCAGCGTCAGTAAGAAGATTTCCATTTATTTCCTTTGGCTTTGGAAAAGGCACCTGTGGAAACAAGCCAGAAATTAAAGTGGATGCAATTTGTTTTATACCTGAATGACTTAACATCTGCAATGGAGAAATCTAATGAAATATCAGCAGTGTGCAGTCCATAAAAGCAAACGATAGCTTTTTAAAGTCATAGCAGGCATACACAGGAGGGGACACCTGAAGCTGCATGGAGGACACCGAAAGTTTGGGTCCTTTCCTGCCTGTTTTTTATCTAAGACAAAGAAGTTTGCACAGGTGATTTGTTCAGCCAAAATAGGCAAAGGGTGAGGGAAATACCCCAAACTAACAAACAGGAATAACACGTTGCAGTGATGAACTGTCAGGAGGAAATATATAAAAATGATTTTTTCACAACTAGGTCTTTCCATCTTACCAATTCAGAAGGTGAGTACTCATGCAGGTTCTTCTCAACTGATTTATTTACTTTTGAGATAAAATTTACTCTCGAGCAGAGAGACGGGGACAAGGCAGTGTAACCTGAGGAGCACCGGTACATCGTCTTAAGCGTGGGCGGAAGTGGCGGGGCACTGTGACTAGAACTGGCCCTAAACTCTTTGCTCTTCCCTTCCAAGTCTTCTGGACAAAGAACAACAACGCTGGACAAAACCCAACATTGCCTCCTTGTCAGCGCCTAGACAGCGACTGCAGAGCAGTTAATGTCAGGTTTTGCAGGCTTCTCCCCCCAGTCCAGCCGGGAAAATGCTGCTGTTTAGAACTTCTGCCGGGCGGCGGATGCTCTTTTCACAACGCTGCTGCTGCTGCAAAGGTGCCCGTCAGCTGGCTCTAACTGATCTACCATGAAGTTCGGCAACAGGCTGAAGAGGAAAGTAGCGTAACAAAAAAATTAAGATAAGTAAACTGAAAAGGAGTAAGTAACTATATTATAAATGGTTATTAAATAATTTACTTAGCCCCTTTGAGAACATGCTTTACTTCTGGGACTTTGAGCTTAAACAACGTCAATTAAAAAAGACCTTGTCAAAAAAAAATATGATTAGCTTAATTTCTGTAGTGCTGCTTGTTGATAATAGCCAATTTGTGAGTTTGTTCTCTGTAAGACTCAGAATTTTTTTCACAGTTAATAAGTGGTTCACTGTATGGGAGCATTAACACGTTCTCAAGGATGGGGAATAGGTGTGTAGAGACATGGTTCGTGATTGCTTTTTTCAAAGTGTGTCGTCTTTCTTTTATGCAGCCAACAAAAATATCAGAAACCTTCTGAGCAAAATGTTCAGTCACCTAGTTGAATAAAATATGGTAAAAGTACTTCTACTTCATTGTGAGGTATAACTGAATATCCTAAAGGAGGCTGTAGATAATTCTAACAATATTGCAAGACTACTGTTTCTTCCCTCGTGAAGAACTTATCGCCTCTTCTAGCAGAGGGGATTAAAAAAAGAAAAAAAGTGTATACTAGTTGTTTTGGAGAACAACAGCTGCATACCATTGAGGGAGCAAGGCTTTCAAACCACTGGCTTGGAAAAATAATTTTGCATTTGGCTATATGGTGTTATTTTGCTTCCCTTTAAAATCGTGTTTCTAGGGGAGAAGAATTTGCCTCTACAATTATTCTGTTGAGTCATTCTATTGTTTTATCTGTGCTTAAGGTACAAGATTTCAAACACAGACTTTGGGACGTGGGAATTAATTTGTTAGGTTTTTTTAAACTTTCATAGTTGTACTGTGAAGACAAGAACTATTTACCAACTTCAAATTTTCAGTTAGGTTCAGAGTTAAGATACAGCCGCACACCTTTTCCCTGAGGTTAATAGCGCTGGGCTTATGAATTGTGGTTCATTAAGACATTTGCACATTAATATTTTATACAATATGGGTCTACTCTGTGTGACTCATTAAAGTCTGCACGTACACCGGAGATGAGCTGGATTATTAAAATATGTTTGGTACTCAGTAATACCTTAGGACCTTTTGAAATTGCAATATTCAGGCGTCTGCGTTTTGAGCGATGTTTCAGGGAGAGCCCGCATTATTCCTATCCCTTGCAAACTATGTTGGGTGCCACTTCATTGATGGGAAAAGTTACGCGTTACTACATGATTTAGGCTCTTCGCTTTAGAGATCACCTCCCTCCACCTGCCATAGCAGAGAAGTTGTGATGTGGAGTTACTACAGCAGCCTACATCAAAGCTACTCTAGAATTCACTTCCCAAAGTGGCTTCATAAAGTGCAGATCTGATCACCTGCAAGTCATGCTGCAAGGCCCAGCCGTCCTCCCAGCTGTGGCAGGGAGACCACGGGAAGCGAAGAAATAAAAGATCAGGAGTCTGATTATTTGGGGATTTTTTGACATTGATGTAGTGCATTTTGTACATGTTCCTGCAACTTTGCACAGGTACTTTTCATGTAAAAATTGACTAAAATAAGTCATTCTTTATCTGTATACACTGCATTTCTTCATTTGGAGGAAGAAAAGCTAATGAGTAAAATATAATGAACAGGCTTGTCTGGTGAGATTACGTTAGATGTTATTTGACTCCTAACACCCCTCTCCTTGCAAATGCCATTACAGCAGGTACATCTACCGTGGAAAAACCCATATACTTCTATCCCGCCTCGCTAACCTCTTTCCAAATACTACTGTTGTTCTGCCTTCTTCTAGCATACTGGTTCTCCTTTGCCTCTCACAAGTTTAATTAAAGATTTGGACCAGAAAGAGATCTCAAAATCAAAGAGATCCAACTGTCCGGATTCCCAGATATGAATGTGTTTCCTTTACCATTACAGGACCCATCTGTTCAGACTGCAACTCTGCAAAGTGCAGAGCGCATGAATAGTAAACAGGAGTTTGGTGAACGCAGGGATGGGCAGTAGCTTTGTTTGGAGACTGTCCATAGTCTGAAGCATTTATTCATGGAACAAGCATGAAAATGGTCCACATGTTAAGTTCTAATACACCTTAATGCATGTGAGCTGTGTTGTACAAGTAATTCTGCAGGTAAGAGGGGCAGCCTTTGTAACCTTTCTGCTTAAACTGCCAGTAAATGAGATAATTGGTGTGGGATATATCGAGCTGCATGTGAATCTGACTACCAGTAGTTTCGTTCAAAGACACGTAAAGTAAATGGAAAAGCTCTTACTGACTGCAATGAGATTAGGAAAAAGTATTTATTTCCAAAGATCCATCGAATAATCCTGAGATAAAAATAACCTTTAGCTCTTTCTGACTTGAGCCACATTTCAACCAGAGGTGCAGGGAGGGGAGAAGTTCTAAATTCCACCCTGTCCCCTGAGCCATGCTTTTCTTGCCAAGTTTAGAGTTTTGGCTCTTGTTTCGTGCAGTATGATTATTGGTGTCACAGCTCAGTTTAATTATAGATATTCAGTTATATAACTCCCCTCTCTTGAAGGACTGACTTTTTTTCTGTTAAGGACTTTATAAGTAGAGACTGTGACCCTGATGGTTGGGAAGTACACATATGTCCAGGGGAAAAAAGTCTGAAAGCTTGTTCTGGAGAAATGAGTCTCCAAGAGACTTGAGTAGAGTAACAGCCTTTATGCATCATGCATGCAGACATTTCACACAGAAGCATGAAGCCATTATCCCTTTCCCATAAGATTTCCTATTTGCTTCAACTGCAACATTGAATTGTAAATTTAATTTTAAAAATCTAAGGTTCTTTTACCTTGATATTAAAAATCAAAACCAAAAAACCCCACTCCATTGCAATTACAGAGGCAATACTGTAGGGGATCCTGCTAGAAAGAGCAAATTTGTCTAACTGATAGCCAGGAATCTGTTTTTGCTAATGATGCCCGTGCAGCACAGCTGGTGATTTCATTAAGGGAATTTTCTTTCTCGCTTCTGAAAGGTGAAGAACATGACCGGTTCCTTTATCTACTGGATGCTTCCCTGCCTCCAGCAAAAAAAAATCTTGACGTTTTTAACTGTGAAAAGGCATAACTATTTGATAAAGGATGCATTCGTAACTAGAAGGAGGAACTTAGCACAGGGTAGTCTTCATTATTCTACTACACCACTTGCACTACAGCGGTGCTGGGTTGATCTAACCAAGAGCAGGACGCTGCCCTGGCAGCCCTGCGCTATGCTCTCCTGCATGCAAGTGGTGCGACAGCACCTGAAAAATTATGCAACATCCCCTCACACTGCTGCCATTACTTGCAGTCGCAGAGCCTGCATGTCCTGATTCTCAGTCCAATGAATCATCAGACAATGCTGCCTGTGCTGCTTGTGTCATTTTCTGTTTTATTAATGGCCAATGCCTTTCACAGATATATTCCACATATAAATAACCAGATTGCAAGAACTAAACTAACATAAGATGTCACAATTCGTGATGCACCAAGTGAGTTATTAGCTTATCTGAAACCAACAAAAAACCTGCCTTCTTGTTGAAGGCAGCTGATCTGGAATTTTGTCCAAAAGATAATACAGAACATTTTCTGCAGTACTGACCACTATATCCTGTCAAATACTGAGGGCTATTATGTCTTCTATAACAGCAAGACAAAATAAATCTGGATAGAACAGCTCTGGTTCTCTCTCCATTCCTGCACAAAGAATTCTCTCCTGATAAAAACTCCCAATACTTCTGGTTTCTAGATTTGGAAAATGCCTTCTGTTACCCCATATGGCTACACGCTGTTAGCAGGATGAAGTTCTCTAATGACAGACAGGATTTCCAAAGGTATACACAAGAAAAGGCATCCTACCTTTTTCAATGCTTTTAATTATTGAAAATGAAAAAAAACTTAGGAAGGCCTAGAACACAAACCCTCATCCCTCTACCATGGAAGCAAACCCCATACATCTGAGTTTAGGAAGCACTGCTAGGAATTCTAAACAAATCACCCATTTTTAATACCTTAGCACTTTACATTATAAGCTAGTAGGAACAGTGAACTGTCATATCCAAATTCTCCTGTCGTTTGTACTGTTCGGCACTATTCATGTCTCTTTATGGAACGCCTGGATGGTCTATAGCTCTCAGTAACAATGGCTTATTTGTTTCATTCTTGTGTGGCAAAGACACGAATAAATACATCTCATACTTCATCACAACCATCCAGAAAACCCTTGTGCTAAGGGCACTTTAATTCTCATGATCGGCAGGTTGTGTGTTTAGAAAACAATAGGAATGTTCTCCTCTTAATGGTGCAAATGGTGTGTTTTTCTGATGACGCCTAAGTGTGAAAGAAAAATAAACTTTAATTATTAAATTAATTTTAATTTTAACTATCTCAATGAATTATCCAGTTATTCACAATTTCTACTCTTTGTAATTCAGAACCAGATGGGAAATAACCAGTTTACATTCAATTCAATGCTTATTACAGCTGGTGGCAGATACTTTGCAAGGGTAGAATCAGCTTTTGATGAAAACAGGCTTTTTGCATGCAAATATGTTACTTCCACAAAACTCTGGAATCTAGTAACCGGGCAGGTCCTCAGCACAAACAGAGCCTGTTGGCAGTGCATTCTGACAAGTTCACAGGTATCAGGCTGTAAAACATGATGAAATTACTTTATTTGCTGCAGACAACTTGGGATTTATTTATTTATTTATTTACTGCTTCGCAACTGCACTGCTTGTGATAATCGCCCATTCTTTTCCAAAGGGAGGTAGATAGATAGGTATTTGAAATAAACACTGGAACCAGTAACAGTAATATCCTTTCTCCAGAACGTATTCTTTATTTGAGTCAATAGGTGAGAAAAGATGTAACACTTCGCCTGCAGGTCACTGTTTTCAATCTAATCTATGTCAGTAATGACCAGGCACTGTCATCCATCTTCTCCTGGGCAGCCTATGCAAAATAACAAAGAGATGGCGTTCGTGGAGTCCCTGGAAAACATTTTCTACCCTAGAGCAGCTACCGTGACAGTTGCCACCGATTAACACTTACTGGCAGACTCGCAACGGAAGGGAAAAACGGACTGGCGTAGGAAATGAAGTGCCTCTTCACCACCAGGATTCAGTTCCTTTGTGTAAGACCTGAGTCATGCTTATAGTATTGCCTTTAAGGATTATATTATGCATGAATTAAAAAGCAAATGCTTCTTCCCCAGCAAAATATGATCCTTCTACTCTTCTACAAATGCTTTCATTACTTTCCTACTAATTAAGAGTTCCTAGTCTTTAGCTTTCTCAGTGCCATAACACCTTTCGCTTCACAAAAGTAAAGAGAAGACAGACCCATTGTCTAGATGAGCTGCTAAATTATGGAATAATTTCTGGTTTTCTTAGACTGATGATTGCTAGTGTGCTGAGATGTTTGTACTATGTTCAGGTTATGCTGCAGTTTGATTACCATTCCACATATATGTAACGTAGCACATACACATATAGTATCCAATATGAAACAGAAGAAATCCTGAAGAAAAGATAAACTTTCTGGAGAACTTCCTATGAGTTGTTCAGGGCTCGAGAAATGCCACTTGATCACTTGCTATGTGCTGTACTGTAGCTCTTCTCATCCTTGTTTCACATTTTTGTGCTTTTGCAGATTTTTGTGCCAGGCAGGTGTCTAATGATTTCATTAATAACAGAAGTGATGATACTGAAATGCCTCTCCGTATCACTTTTGAACCCAGAGTTGATTGTCTGGGGTTATTGTTTGTACCAAAAAGCTGCCCGTGCAGTTGTCACTCAGTGGAAAATTTCAAATCTGTCAGATTCTTCTTTTTAACATTCTTCTCCTCCTCTGAATCCCCTGTGTGTTGAGGGCAACATAATTCAGAGACACTTCCCTCCTTTACTTACATGCTGAATACGAAACTTGATTAATTCAAGAGTCAGTCTTTGCATTCAGCCAAAATTCAGTCCCTGTATTTATCAATTCAAATTTTATTTTAATTAGCATGAAGTGTGACACACGTGAGCCCTGCACGGAACGGGGAAAGGAATGTTGTCTTTAAAAAGAAGCTTCTTGAACTCTAAATTCCCTGTACTCTTTCTTTCACCTGTGGAAAGCCCAGGCTCAGATCCCAGAGAACAATTTGAGAATGTTTGCTCTGGTTTACTAAACCCACTCATTTCTTTTTAGTTCTCTAGCATTCAAACATATATGCATGAAATACAACGTAAGTATACAAATCAAGGAAAACCTGGGTTAATTTGTCTGTGCAATGTGTGTGGACACTAAAGGGCATATGAACTTTTAAATGTTACTCTGTTCTTTTCACGTGCCCACAGATTCTTCTCAAATACCGTACCACAGCATACCAGCTTCTTGCTCAACATTAGGTCACCAGCCACGATTATCTCATTTTGGAGACTTCCTTGTACCAGCACAGTAGCTCACTTGCACACTGGAGTTTAATTTTTTGCTGGCTTAGTTGTACAGCTTGCAAGACCATTTTATAATATTAAGATCTGTGTTCACCTGAGGCTTAATGAGCCTCCTTAAGTTCACGATGACAAATCATTCCGTGCAGAGAGGCATGCGGTAGAAAGAAGCTTCCCATCCTGCTAGGGAAGTGCTGGCAGACTTTGGAGATTTCAGGTCTAACTTCCCAGATTACTATTTCATTCCTTTATTTTCTCTTGCTCATTTTTGATATTTCACTTAAAATGGTAATGTTTGAGGTACAGGCCTTCTGCTTGAACCAGCCACCTCGGAAGAACTGGTGATCTAAAACCCAGAGCCTTAAATTGTCCCATGTGGTCATAAATTACTACAGCTCACACCATGAGAAAAATGCTTCATGCGATGCCTACTATCACACTAGAAGAGTAAAAAAAATTAAACTTGATCATTTATTATATTCCTGGATAACCTAGCTTCAAATTGTTCTGTGCAGAGCAAAAGCAAAGGAATTAAGCACTACCCATTAGCAAATCAGATTTCTTGCAGCATTTTTTTAAAATGTTCAGTTTGCAACAAGAAAGGCTTATTTCAATTTTTTTTTAACCGGTGTCTCACAACACTGACTTCGGTTAACTCTCTGAACGGTTGTATCTGGCCGCTCTCCAAACGTTCCTCGGGCGCAAGGGCAGGGAGGGTGGGCGCCCGCCTTTCCTCCGGGCAGCACCAGGTTTTCAGGCGTAACCAGGAGCAGTGATTTGACAGAATCTACCCCGTAAAAAGCGAGGGCTTTTACTCATCTGCCAGTGCCTCGTGTTTCTAAAGAATCAGAAGTACTTTTATGAAATGTTTGAAGGTGAAATGAGATTGCCTAACAGTATGAAGTCCTGTTTTCAAGACAGAGAAAAGGTAGCTGCGCCTTGGAAAAGTAGCTGAAACGTGAGCTATTGTATGATGTAGCAGAACGTGCCTGTTGCAGTTCGGGCCATTTGGCTGAAAATATTAAATACATTTCAGACACTTGCCAGGGCGGCCTGCGCCTGTCCCAGCCGCATTCTTCAGCATCCAGCACGTGCCGAGGCGGGGTGTTGTATCTGGTATTTTACGTGACGCGGTTTCAGGTGACATCTGCTACCCCGACAAAGCAGCCGCAGCCTGGGCAAGGCCTCAACCTGGAAAATAAATTAACTTTGTGCCTTGTGTCACCCTCCCCGCTCTCTCCGGTGACAGACGTAGGCCCATCCCTCCGAGCGGAACTGCCCTCGACGCCGCGGGCGCGGCTGCCGCCCAGGTGTGCCGGCCACGGCCCGCTGAGATCGTTTGCAGCTGTGCCGAGCAGACCGACGCGGGGGTGGGGGTCTCTCCCGCCCGGCTCCCGCCCCTGCCCCTCT